>CANSGD010000863.1:0-224816 GCA_947645195.1 Patellifolia procumbens
ATGTATACGGTAAGACTCGCTATTATTTAAGCAATCCCAAAATCTGGACATCCATTGTATTATACGAATATCAATTTTTACAAGTTTAACACCTTCGTTTATGTGAAAGTTTAACAACTAAAATACGGCCTGGAAACTACTTTATGGTTACAAATATTGCTTGGGGGCTATTATTTGAAATCATATATTATCAACAATAAGGTCCATTGTATTTTGCCTTCTTGG
Organism: Patellifolia procumbens; assembly: GCA_947645195.1. NCBI lineage: Eukaryota > Viridiplantae > Streptophyta > Magnoliopsida > Caryophyllales > Amaranthaceae > Patellifolia > Patellifolia procumbens. Next base: position 226 of record CANSGD010000863.1, read on the forward strand.
CTCCTTAAGAGAAAATTGATTTCTATATATTTCTAGAATTTTCTCATCCAAATAAATTAAGGTCAAAAGAACGTACTAAAGAAAAGCTTAAGCATTCAACTTTTATTTATAATATTATCAAACAATTGAAACAATAAGTATGACACTCGAGAAAGTTGAGTTTCTAATAGATTTTTGTTGGGCAGAACTATGGACGAAGTGGATAAAATTGAATTAGGATGGAATAGACACTAAAAATTTCTTAGTGTTTACATTGATGTGCAGTATTTATTTTGAGCTAAAAGAAATTAAATTAGCCCAAACTATTTGTCAAACATAGAACATGTTCTAGTTTTCTACGACACCAAACTATGCTGCATCTTCATCTTCAACCTTGCGCTTCTTCTTAACTTTATTAGGTGAATAATTTTTCAATTTTATTAACGGGGATTGACACATACAATATTCCACGAGCCCCCGAATATTTAGATTAAAACTTTGTTGTTAAACAATGGATCTATGGTACGATTTCCGTGATATACTCCAAACTATCTTATGCAATGGCCACACCATGCAACAATTATGGGACGAACTCAAAGCTATATTTCAAGACAGCAGAACTACACAAGTAGTGTTCCTTAAAATCAATTCAATGTCCTTCACTTGAATAAACTTTGTAGGCTGATGGATTTTAAAATGTATACTGCAAGTACCTGCCTGTTGTTAGTAGAACCTTGGGTACGGATCGAATCCACAGGAAAACAAGTTTTCGTTCGTAGTTTATGTTCAACTAAATAGCTACTTCAAACAAAGCTATGGAAGAATGACTGAATTGATAATTAAAATAATGAAAGCAGGATTAGAATGAGAATTATATTTATTCTATGAATTAAAAACCTAGAACACTAATTCGGTCCACCAAGGCTTATACCAATCAAAGGGTTTAAATAAGTATCAATGCCTAGGTCTAGAGTCGATCAATTATATTGTTAATCCTAGGGTTATGTCTTAATCGCCCATAATTCAACATATGATGTACAATCACAAACATCATCAGAATTCCTAGTGTAATCTAGGCCACTAAAAGCAGGAGGATCTGTACGAACAACTATTAATCAAATGCAATAAGTGAAGCCGCGCAATAACATCAATCAAAAATTAAGAACACCACACTATAATGATCTAATAACATCCTAACACTTATAGACATTCAAGGAGCCATCATGGTATAAGTTAGGTGTTCAGGAAAACGGAAACACAAATCGTACCGTTTAACCTGTCTTAAATCTCGTGCGAGTTAATTAAATGTACCGTTACGACAAAGCGGTTATTTTAAACGTACCTTCATTAACGGGTTACGGTTACAGAAAATCCTATACGGTTCCTTATTTAATTTTGGAAAATTAGTCTTACCCTAGTTTCCATTTAATTTTCAATTTCGACCTCACAGCTCTAGTGCCTCTGCCTGCTCACTTGGTCACTTTAGTTCTAACACTTAAGCCCAGTTTCACTTAAGTTTTCCCTCCCTTGCTCCTCACTTACTCATTTAAATATTACATTAAATCCACAAGAACACCAGTATATCGGAATGATGAAATTGTTATTATTGAGCGTCTTTGTAAACTTCTTATGATGATGAAATCTAAAGCTATACCTTAGCAATCTCTTTATCCTTTGACATGGGATTTGGGTTTGCCTCATTTGGTTTCTAAGTATCCAAATTATAATAGGGTTGTTGAGGGTTTTAATGGGTAACCGTTTTGAGTCTTGTACAATGGAGGTCTTAATAAATTTGCTGTTTCTGTTTTGCAAGAAAAATGTGATCTTGGGAATTATAATTACTTATAGGCTGTTTGAGAAGGGACAATCTGGTCTGCTATTTCCTATGAGTTTTCCCATAAGGGTTATTGGTATGAGGGTATCAGAAAAAAGGTCAAGGCTTGGATGGAGGAGTTTCATTTGTTGCCGTATATATCACCTTATGAAGATTCAACTATGGCTTGATCCATATAAAAAAATAAGGTGTAGTTTACATCGGTTAACCGATAGCCGTACCCTTACTTCTCGGTTAAATGCTACTTAACGAGTGGGATTATGATTACTAAAATATCGTAGTTGTTATAACGGTTAACCGTTCCGTTAAGTTAAATGGGACGGTTAACCGACCAGATCTTCTCCTAGTGTAAATATGGCTTCCCTCACTAAAAGCATAGAATAAAAGTCTATTCACGCATGACATACGAAGAAAACAATCAATTCTATGTAGAGATTAATACACGACAATGATAGCGATAATCAATAAAGACTAATCTAAGGGAGAATGGAATAGAATAAAATGAAGGGCAAAGAATCTGCCGCAAATTGAGTCTGCATATGATGAACTTTATTGAGAAAGCAACTAAAAAACCAAATCAAATATTCAATCACAAGAGATTAACTAAGAATTCTAAGAGTTAGGCTAAATGATTAACAATGAAAAATATGTCTCTCAAAAATTATTGAGCACCCATACTTAGTCTAAAAAAGATAGAAAAGAACCAAAAACAAACGATAAAACACGCGTCTCTTATCTTTGGTGCTGTCGCTCGGACATCGGGCGACGTTCTTTCTTCAAATCTCAGACTGTTGCAGATTTGTACATCCGGCCTGACAGGATCAACAACAACCACCGAAAACCCGGCGGGAAGTCCGTATTGGGGAAAGGGGCGCGTTCTGCCCATTTCAGCCAGCAACAGCACAAACACAAAACTTCCGCCCGAACGGGCAAGCCTGCTTTATGCCATCGGACTGGGTGCTTTTTTCTGGTCTTGGCTTTTCTAGCCAAATCTTCGAATCCAAATGCCTCAAGGCCTATGGCACATGGCCCTGGCACTCCATAACTCAGCATAGGTGCCTCGAACTCTTCCTATCAGATGTGGTTGCCTCAAAATAGAAGAAAGTAGGGAGATAACTCCCTAAAACTTGTAATTCAATATAAAACAACCAAACCACAACTACATAGAGAAGTTACCATAACATAGCTCCTAAGAGCACAATTCGATGCACATTTTAGCTTCGGAATAGGGAGACTCTATATAATAACATGATATCATAGACATTAATTGATATCGCTAGAAATTGAAGATCTTAAAGAACTAGACAAAACTATGAGGAATTTTTCTAGGGATCAGTTGAAGAAAAGAAGAAACTACATTTAGTGGGATGGGAAAAATCTGTGCCCCCAAAACACTGGGAGGAACTGGCTGTAGGTCACACTTACTCCTCAATGAAATCTCCTGACTAAATTATGCTGGAAGATGCACTCAAATGATAACTTAGCCACCAAAATCCTAAGGGCCAAGTACTCTAAGTCAACACAGGGGATCACCAGCTTTAAGAGAGGCTCTCAAATATGGCAAGACATTGGGAAGTGATGGGATAACTTTGCCAAATCTGTTCTCTGGTCTGTAGGTAGTGGGGACCACATTTCCTTTTGGTTAGATGACTAGACTAGAAAAGGCAGCCTAAGAAGTATAATTCATGGCCCATTAACCCCCACAGACCTCACCATAAAAGTCTCCCAATGCCTGAAAGAGGGAAACTGGAACTTTGATAACCTTTCCTTTGTACTACCTCCAGATGAACTAAATACCATCTCTTTTTTGTTTATTCCTATTGCTGTACTGATGAACTTATATTACTTGCCCCTTGCCCAAGGGCGCTTCTTTAACACCAAGACAGCCTATGCTGAGCTTTGGCAAAGACATTGCAACCACACCACACCACAAGTACCTTCACCAATCACTACTCTAGTTAGGAATACCAAAGCTGGGACAAACTTTGGCATTGCCCCTACCACCCAAAGTCAAATTCTTCCTATGGTCTATTTTCTGGGATGCACTGCCTATCAAAGATACCCAACACAAAAGAGGGGTGCAAGTAAACCAGAACTTCCCATTTTGCCCCAACATACCTGAAACTTGGCACCATGTACTGAGACACTGCCTAATAGCTCAGGAAGTTTGGCTCTGCTTCAATAAGGTACCCAATCAGTTCAACATAGACATTGATGAGGTATGGATCACCAATAAGCTTTTCACAAACCAAGATGACATTGAGGCCAACTAGAACACTACCTTTGGGATAGGTTGCTGGGAAATCTGGAAGAAAAGGAATGCTTGGGTCTTTCAACAAAAGAACATTAAGGCACAACAGGTGTATAACCAAACCATACGCCTTACAACTGATTTTAAGAAAGTAAACAACAACCAAGGAAAGGGAAGCACTACTAGCAGATAGCTTAGAAATACACCACACTCATTAAATTATCAAAGTAGATGCTTCCTTTTGCCACAAGACCTTACAAGCAGGAATAGGGGAATACTGAGGGACAGCAGAAACAAATGCCAGATGACCTTCTACAAGAAAATGAAAAGTAGTGATGCTACTAGTGCTGAATTCCTAGCCATACATGAAGCCCTAGACTGGATAGTGGCCCAAAACATGTATAATGTGCATATATTTTCGGATTCCAAAATAGCAGTGGACCATGTCACCCACCCCCTGTCATTAAAGATTGGTATTGCAACTTGTCTTCAATGTGCAGGGACCACCCAGGGAGGAATAGAGCTTGGGAGATAGCTAAAGTTGGAAGGAGCTGCTTGGAGGACGCGGACAAGCTTGCTAGGTGGGCGAGGGAACAACCTCTTTGCTATATTGTAACAGTACCTTGCTCCCCTTTCGTGACAATAGTTGTGATCTTAATGTTTCTCTTCTTTTGGATATTGCTCATGGGGCTCTACGAGCCAATAGACTAACGCAGTCAGTATCATCTAACAATGCTTGTAATAGTTTAAGTAGTTAATTAATAAAGTTCCTTCCAACCAAAAAAATGGTGTTGAGTCTGATCCTAACTCTCCTCACTTGATATGTAGATGACATGTAAATAAGGATGTTGAGGCTAAGGTGGCCAACCTTTGTGGGGGTTGAACAAGAAGCTAGCAATAGGCCAAGTTTGTCAACGGTCGATGGAAGAAGCTGATAAATGCATCGAGTGAACAAGAATAGGTGACGACCTACATTAACTTGATAGATGCTTGGAAGGCTTGGTCAAATTTACGATTGTACGTAGATTCCACATGGCTTCAATATGTGCGGCCATGTGAGGAGCCACTACTTCATTGATGTAAGGAAAGACATGTGATTCCCTATTCTGACATTTAAGTATATCACGATCCTCTCCTAACCACAAACTCGAAGCGATGTGGCCTGAAATACTAGGATATCACATTATTGTCAATAGGACCTATTAGCATAGGTCCCTGAACCAACCACATGATTTTTTAGCGTTCTTCAACACCCTCCTTCTATTATGACTCGTGCTAGAATCAGTTCAAGGGATTGATGGAGTTGATAAAATCCGTGTGTCACTCACACGTTAATCGTGCCACGTGTCAATGCCATAACTATTTTGTCATGATTAAGTTGTTAACGACATTAATCAATTAGGACAACGATAATATAATTTCGTACAATTTCGAGTGAAAATGACATCTTCCGATATTCTAATGCTTACTAAATTTGAAAATTTGTCAAAAACTACCTAATTAATGCATGTTATTGGTTTAACGACCTTTTCTAATTTATTTTTACTTAAACTATCTTATATATGCAATACTAGTAGGTTTCACTACCAATGGGTAGTTTTTGGCCGAAAAATCACAAATTTTAGCCGGAAAACCATTCATTTTTTGCAGGAAAACCAATCATTTTGGGCGCAAACCACCCCTGTGTGGTAAAAAGTAAGGGTATTACATATATAAGGTAGTTAAATTATAAAAAAAGATAGTTAAATCGATAATATCAATTATATTAAGTGGTTTTTGACAAAAAAATAATACTAAGGTTTAAATAAAAATGATCTTAGCAATTATTATCAATTACTATTTCGTAATTTTAAGTTACAAATGACATTGTCTTATACTGGCCACAATTTAGTGGCATGTCAATTCAATTATTATGTTTACTATTCATCTTAGAATAGTTCATATAGGACTTGCCATCAATAAGAATACCATGATAAGATAGAATACATGAAGATAGTAAAAAAGATATACTATTAAATGAAATAATTAGTTGTTTTAAAGAAAATTTCGAGAAACATATTATGGAAAAGATGATGAGAAATAAAACGGGGTAATATTAAGATGGGCCGATACAAATGAAATATATTATATGGAAACCAGATTTTGTTAATATGAGAAGATATTAACTAAGAAAATGTATCATATAAAAATAAATTAGATTCTTTTTAAAACAAAATTTTTAATAACAAAATATAAGGAATTTTTTTGAAATATACTATTATATTAAAATCAAATTTTTAATTAAAGCGAACTTTTGAAGCATAAGGATGTGGGATAATTATGAGAATATACTATTAAAATATAGTCCCTCTGTCCTATATTAGTTGCAACGATTTGACTTTTACACTATTCATATGTCTTACTTTGACCATAATTTTTAATTAACATACAAAATAAATTGTCAGTAAATAATATGTTTTTAGATTTGTCTCAATATATAAATTTGGCATATCAAATTTTTATAATTTTTAGTAATTGATAACTAGATTTATTAATGTAGTTGTGTATTGGCAAGTGTGTCAGTCAAACTGTTGCAATTAATATGAGATGGAGGTAGTATTATATAAAAAATAAGAAAATTTTTATAGAATTTGAAAATCAAAGTATTGGAAAGTATATGCGAAGATAATAAGAAAGTACATTATATGAAAATTAAGTTAGATTTTTCTATAACGAATTTTTTAAAAACATGATAAATATGAGTAAGATGATGTGAAATTATACAGGAGTATACTAATTAATTATATTATTCAAAACATAAATCCTTAAAGCAATTTTTGAAAAGCATACAGGAGTACTCTGTGTGAATATGGGAGTATATGAAAAGCATAATTTCAAAGATATCAATAATAATTTTTGGCTGTGAGTCACACTTTTTTTCCTTGTATCTAAATAAATAATGTATTTTTTAATATATTTTTATATATATTAATCGTGTAACAACTTTACGTTGTAAATAATATTCATTTTATTTTTCATCAATTTGTACACTTGATTGTAGAAAAGTATCATAAAATTTCTTTCTGATTTTGAACTTTTTCACTTTTAGCCTGATTTTTACGTATTAAAATATAAATATAAGCACACGAAATATACAAAAATAATTATTGCGCTTTTGCACGGGATTAAAACCTAGTTTATTACTATTTCAAAAACTTCAGATAGATAAAAGTATTAATTGTTAACTGTTATATTTAGTAAATTATGTATTCTTGTTTTACAACAAATATACTTGGACACATTTTTTATGTATTTAAAAAGGAAAAAGCTAGTGAACTCCCCGAGAGTTGGACAAGGTTGCAGTTTATACTCTTGCTTAGGAGTCTTTTTCTTTCGGATATACAGTTTATACTCTTGCTTAGGAGTATCTTTTTTGTGTCTTTGTGAATCTTTTTTTCACGAGGTTGTAGAAGAGATCCTCACTATGCCAGAAATGCTTAACTATAGCGTTTTATTACCCTATTAAAGCGCTATAGAATAGGGGCGCTATAAAAACATCTATAGCGCTTCTAAAAGCGCTGTAGTTCAACACCTTATTCTATGGCGCTCAGTTAAAAGCGCTGTAAAATTATTCAAAAATGAGGCGCCCTTTAGTGCTCTTATTTGGCGGATTTTTTTGAATTTTTCTACAGCGCTTTTATAAAGCGTGGTAAATTGACTTTAAAAAATAAAATTCACATAAATAATGGCTTTCATATAAATAATTATAATCCAATAATAAATTTGATTACACCAATAATTTCAAAAAATGTGATTTTATTCATAATAATTTGAAGTTTATACAATTAACTCAATAATGACAGACAATGTTATACTAAACAAAAAAGGCCCTATAACTAAATTCATGGAAATCAGTTGAGTAGAAAATTTTGGCGCGCCAGTTCAACTCTTACTTCATCAATCTGTCCTTGATCATAACTTGAAACATTGCAATCCAGTTCACCTCTTACTTAATCAATTTGTCCTTGATCATAGCTTGAAACATTGCAATCGAAAAAGTACTGCATATTTGTATTAAGAAAAACACAAAATTACATTAGTATTGCAATAGTATATACATCACCAACTTTGCAATACTGTTAATGGTATATAAGCAGCATAAAGGGCTCACGAATTCATTACCAGAAGATAATGGTGGAGATAGCAGTGATACTCTAATCAAACCAAGGAACCTGATGTTTTAAATAATTCATGGAGTTCAATTATTTTATGTTACTTCTTTGTAGATAGCATAATGGATCTCGAATGCAGAATAAGGATTAGTACAGAATAAGAAATACCATATATAGTTTCTAATCAAACCATATATTGATTATAGTACAGAATAAGGATCTCGAGTACACTAATCAAACCAAAGTCCATGTTTCTTTTCCTGCAAGATTATAGTTTCTAATGTTATAGTTCAACTCTCGAGTGCAGAATAAGAAATACCATCTATTGATTAGTACCAACCGATGCAAGTCAAACTACAAAAAGTTGTTGTAACATTAGAAACTATAATCTTGCAGATAAAGAGACGGAGCTCTTTTGCATGAATTCCATTTAGCAAACCCAATTCCTATAGGTGGGAAAACTACTATTTTAGAATGAAAATCATGAATACATACTTTTATTGGTTGGTGCTATCCATCCAAGCTTTGTGTGTAGAGCATCACAGATCATTACACCAAATAAGCTAGAATTTCAAAATTGGTTAAAGCCTCACAATGGTCCAATACAATTATAGCTGCTATTTACTCAAGAACATGATTCCCCCTAGAAAATTACAAATGGAAGACCAGCTCTCCAAATCAAATACAAATCTGTCAAAAAGACTAAAACTAATAAAAGAACAAAATAAGACAGAATGATAGGGGGGCATTGAGTTGTGGTATATTCTGACCTCAAAATCACAAAATCACAAAATCAGAATAGTATTGCAATAGTATATGCCTCAGCAGCTTTGCAATATGTAAGCAGCTTTGCAATATGTAAGCAGCTTTGCAATAATAATCCACTTGGAACTTAGTTGTGATATCTGACAGGCCGTAAGTGACAGAGCAAAGCACACAATTCACTTCTATATGACAGACCGTAAATGACTTTTATTCGATACATTTTCTATCTTGGGCCATTGCATCTCAATTCACTACTAGATGGACAGCAAAATTGTAGACAAATTGACTAATTCAGACACCAAAATGGTACAGGTACAACTCCACTTTCAGTTCCACTGTGACTGCCAACACACATGGAGGTTTTTTATTCTCTTTTCATCAGTTTCTATAGTCAATGAGGTGCTGCTCAACCAACTCAAAAATCCAAAATCCCCCTAAATAACCAAGATGTCTATCTAGTAATCATTAGAGACATGCAAAGAAATCCAAGTTGAATTAAGCTAGTTCAACCTGCTGCCCCTAACGCATTAAAATGAATAAGGATTCATGACCACAGAATACTAGTGAAAGGGCAAACCTTTTTCTTAGTTGCCTGAAATAAGGACCTCACTCGTCGAGCACCAACACCAACAAACCTGCCACAGATAACATCGAATTTACTTGAGAACATCGAAAACTGTTTTTGGGAAGCAAAGTAGCATTCACACATTAACAAGATTATGTATATGAGAGCTTGTATAGTTAGGCCCATCTGGTTCAATTGGAAAAAGGTAGCCAGATAATTGGAGTCCTAGATTAGATCCAAACTAGCAAACCCAAACTTAGATTCCATACATATGGACCATGTCGAAATTCACAGTGAATTTTAGAATTAATTCAAAAACCGAATAATCTTGAGTCGGATTCGAACTTAGGCCAAATCCAAACCGCATACCAAACTTAACACCCCCCAAGAATAATGTTACATCTTGAACAGGAAAGGCATGATTTCTTTTGATGTTTCCAGATACTAAATCAATCTATGTTCCTACATTAGACTCTTGATACAACAAAAGAGAGAAGTTGAAAAATTCATTCAGAAAAACTAACTCATCGTGAGTTAACACTATCTATAGGATCATTACTCATAATTCTTTATGTTATTGTTACAAACAGACACAACTAGTACAATGCCGCCACAGTCTTATCTCAATTAAACTAAATTAATAATAGAATTTGAACAAAAATCAGAAAGGAAAATCAATACCAAACTAAACAGGAAATTTGCAATCTCAAAAGAATAACGAAAGTAATTGAATTGACAATATAAGTATGAATTTATGAAATTCAAGTAACCCAGACCTTGGTTTGAAGGAGAAGCGAAATTGAAGTAAAGTTGGAACGAAATTCAGAAAGGAAATTCAATACCAAACTAAACAGGGAATTGGCAATCTCAAACGAATAAGGAAAGTAATTGAATTGACAATATAAGTGTGAATATACGAGATTCAAGTAACCCAAACCCTTGGTTTGAAGGAGAAGCGAAATTGAAGTAGCGAAATTGAAGTAGCGAAATTGAAGCAGTAAAATTGATGACTCGAAGGAGAAAGCCAATTCAAACAGATGAAATTTGAAACGTTGCGTGATGGAGATTCTGGCAGAGCAGCGGCGTGATGAAATTCTCGGAGAGGAGCTGCAGCGTTTGAAGCAGAAAAGATGAAAGGGTTTGGAGAAACTAATGAAAGTGGGTTTTTTTTCTACAGCGCTACATTAACAGCGTTTTGTAGAAACGCTCTATTATTAGTATTTAATTACAGCTCTTCATCAAAAACGCTATAACATCTGTATTTTGACGTTTTTTTATTAATTTTTTGTCATCCAATCATCTAACTACAGCGCTTAAATTACAGCACTTACTTGAAACGCTGTTAATTGAGTTTTTTTATAGCGGTTTAACAAAAGCGCTGTCTTTGTGGCGCTGTAAAATGGTTATTTTGGCGTAGTGCCTCCAAGATGTACTTATTTGGATCAAGCCAAACGTAGTTCAAAGTTTTGTTTTGTTTAATTTTGATTGTAGTTTCGTCTCTTGCTTAGGAGTATTTCTCTTTTGGATATGCAGTTTATACTCTTGCTTAGGAGTATTTTGTTTTTAGCTTATGCAGTTTATACTCTTGCTTAGGAGTCTTTGAGTAGGTAACCTAAAACAATCTTTTCATTCGATTTTCATGAACCAAGTGCCCATATCTTAATTTATCCCCCAATTTTTATTCAATTGGACATTTAATTGGACAATAATTCATTAATCAAGTGCCCAAATCTTCAATTGAACATTTTTTTGCAAACCCTAGTTTCTAAATTCTGGCAACCATAGTGGGCTGCAAACCACTACCAAACAGAGCAGATTCCGCCGGCAAGAGAGCAACCATCTCCAAATGGAGCAGATTTCGCCAACGAGAAAGTGGGATAAAATCAAACGGCGAGATATTTCGCCCAATTAAATATTCAATTGAAAAGAATCTTCAATTTTCTCCCAAGCTGATGAAATAGAGTTGGATTGAATGAGAAAATCGAGTGAAAATTTGAAGAACATGACTGAAAACCACTAAAGGCTAAAATCGTCATTAAAAAAACTGGCCTGAAAGCAGTTTTGGTAGTGAAACCTACTGGTTTCAATTATAAGAGGTAGTTAAAGTAAAAAAAATTAGAAAATGTAGTTAAACCTATAATATGTGTTATAAAAGGTAATTTTTGACAAATAATCCTTTTTTCAGAGTGTAGTATCTAGAAATACGTGCTAAAAAATCTAATTCAGTCAATCCAACTACTGGTACACTACTCTTTTCAAGTAATGGAAATATAGAATGCATAGTTTCCTTTTGGAAATAAACTCATTCCTTCCCAGTTTCCAAACTATCTTATTATCATCGCGCCCACTTTCTTGAACGTGTACCAGTTCTGCTAATATTTTAAAATGATTTAATCCATTTGTCTGTTAATAATTTATTTTGGTGAAGAGCTAAATGACGCCGTAAATATATAAAAAATGCCTATAAGAAATCAAGTAAGATACCAATTTACCCTTTATAAAAAAAAGATCGGAGGGCCATTGAAATTCGAAGGCAGCTAGAGGAAATCAGAAAAAGAAAGAGAAGGGAATAGTGTTTAAATTAGATTAGGGCATATTAGTTTTTTTAATTGAGAATGTAGCCGTTTTTTTTTGTGGGCGTAGTTTACAATTCCCTTTGTTTTTTCACAGTCTTCAACACATACTTTCTTATAGTTTATATCTCTAGTTTGTATTAATAAAAATTATAAGCAGTTGATATCCTGATTATTGTACATTAGGACGAATAGGCAAGATATCAAAAGGCTATTATCTATATTATATATTGATGAATATTCAAAGGGTCTCCCTAAGTTTTTCTTGTATCATTTTCAAAAAAGAATTGATGAATATTCATGATTAAACTTTACACGATTTGGCTTTAAAAAAGAAATTTTGAAACGAAAAGAGTACTAATTTGGTATTCTTGACATTATCTTATATTTTTGATAAATGGATTAATTATGAAGTTCTACTCCCTCTTTTTTCATTATAGTAAGGATAATTGGTTTATCACTTAAATCAATGAAAAAGTACAAAAAGAAGAGAAGAAGAGGAAAGGCAAGGAAAAACTGCACAAAAAAATAAGATAGAGAAGAAAAATAGTAAAAAGTAAGAGAGAAGTGTATGAATAAGGTGAACCAACATAGTATATAAAGAAAAAATGTCTAATGTCTTTTTTGAAACAACATAAAAGGCAAAATGTCCCTAAAAATCAAATAAAGTATCTATCATTATCAATAATAAAGTATAAATCTATTCCTGAACCTTTAACCATCAGTTTATACTTTTGATTGACTTGATTCCTTCACAATCATTTCCCCATTCTACCCTAGCATTGGCCATTATTCACATTATTTTTATTATCATTGTCCTCACTTTAATTTTTTGGATGCATATGCCAATAATTGAGCTAACTCATCAGCATGGCTATATAAGAGCTCCCCCTCCTCTTTCAATCATCAACCTACAAACAAAAAAATATTCTTATAGCATAGATGAAGATGAAGATGAAGATATGGGTGGGGACTCTGGGGAGTAAGGTGGTTCTCCTCTTTATAATTGCCACAATTACTGTAATGGCGGGCAGTCGTTGCGCGGCGGCTGCCGTGAATGAATTCTCTGAACAGCAGCAGCTGCAGCGCTGGATTTCAAATATCCTGCTTGAAGTGGCTACAGGTGCGGCAGTTGATGTTAATAATCTCAATTGCATACCTTCTGGTCAATCATGCAACGTTTGGGGGCAAATCCGATTGTTGCTCAGGCAGCTCTTGCCAACAGGACCCTGATATTCATGCTGGGGATCCTTGTGGTTTAAATGACCCATGCTGTGCCGGTTTAAGCTGCGATGGCGTTTTCAATGGTAAATGCTACTAAATAAGTAAATATTACCCCTTTGTTGAAGCATATATTATTATTACTAGTTTACCACTACTACGACTATTATACCATCATTGCATGGAAATTGAGTAGTACGTAGTTTAGCTATGATTCTATATATGTTATGGTCCACGTTTGTTGTTGTTTTTATTTTAAAGTTTGAGTTGTATGATGATTCGCAGTTTGTTTCTAAATAAAATGATGTTGTATTAATGTTGAAGTAATTATTTACTACCTCATCTTCCATTTCGCCCCTCGTCTTTTTACAAGTGAGTTAATCACACATCATCAATCGACATTATTAATTAGTGGGATCCAATTCAACAATATTTAATATTTTTAATCTTTCATTAAAGGTGGATATTAATCAACGCTTGCACCAACTATCAATTGGTATTACAATTTTATTGTAACCATTGAAAAATTATCGATGAAAACATCAACATGATATATAGTTTGATAATATTTTATAAAGATAACTTCAATTTCCTGCTAAAAATTTTAGAAATAATATTATTGTAATAGTGACAACCGCATATTTTTTAACTAATTTTTAAAACGCCTACATTTGTGAGTTGTGACACATGCATACATGCTTGCCAAAACAACGTCTGCATAGAAAAGTAAGATTCCCGATGAATCTTTTAGAAAACACCTTATACCTAGCTTGCTGGATTCTTTAACAAATTTGTAGGATATTTAGAATATTCGGTAGATTATAATTCATGTAATGTTGTTTTAAGTAGTTTGGTTAAGGTGTCACTCTTTAAAGTCACATTGGTTATACGTTGTAATAGCATGAGACTTTAAGTAGATAAGAAAACAAGCAAAGGAGGCATCGTATGCCACTGGTTGCGGGATGCGACACCCGTTGCAGGTCGCGACCAGCATGGTGTCGCGAGGTGCGACGACAATCTGCTTCTCCGGTTTTTGGTTCGCGACTCGCGAAGCCGATGGTTTGCGTACGTTCTTAGTTGACGGTTTCTAGTCTTTGTGCGGTTGTTTAAAATTACAACGTAAATAAGAGAGGTTATTCCCTTGATGAATGGGGCAGAAGTTCATAATGTTCTGCTACTCTCTCAAAAGCACTCAGGTATTCTCTCTCAATCATCATCAAACAAAATCATATCACATTTGTTCTCATCTGATAAGATTCATACGAGCGTGACTCTTGTTATTTATTGTATCATGGTTTGCGTACGTTCTTAGTTGACGGTTTCTAGTCTTTGTGCGGTTGTTTAAAAATTACAACGTAAATAAGAGAGGTTATTCCCTTGATGACTGGGGCAGAAGTTCATAATGTTCTGCTACTCTCTCAAAAGCACTCAAGTATTCTCTCTCAATCATCATCAAACAAAATCATATCACATTTGTTCTCATCTGATAAGATTCATACGAGCGTGACTCTTGTTATTTATTGTATCTCGAAAGTGAATTCCGTGTAATCCGTGCTTCATATAGGGTCAGAATATTGCTTTTGGGAAAGTATTCCCAACACGCCTTGAGGATTCGTTCTTTGTTCATTGTTATTGTTCTTGTTGTTCATCTTATTTCCCGGTTTAGCACTAACAAAATTAACAGGATGAAACCAAATGGATGTTCAAGAGACTTTTTTTTTAGAACATTAGGCTATGTTCTTACTAACTTCTTTTTGCTTAAGCATATCCCAATAAAGAGAAATAATTGGATGTTATTAGACCTTATTTAACCTTATTAGACCTTATTAGACGTTATTTGATCTTATTAAACCTTATTCAACTTTATTAGACTTTATCTAAAAGACTAAACTTATAAGGCCCGAAAATAAATTGAAAAGACCGAACCCTTAGTATAAAGTAGTCTTGTATTTTAGATTATTTTTGTAAATGACTTTTATGTTTGCACGTTTATCTCAAATAATTTTGAAATTAAAGTTTTTTGATGAATGAAAATGGCGCTGAATGAAAGGCCACGACAAGATGCAATAGTTGATTTGTTGTGCCAGCTTAGCAGCTCTTTGTTATCATATTTGGAGAGTAAGGAATCATGTAAATGGAAGAATACTCTACGGTTATCTGATGTAGTTTGTAAAAGACTTAAAACTGAAGTTTGTATTATAAGTAGACAGCTAATGAGCAAAAAGAATCTGATTGGCTTGTTAGTTTGGAAAATCGAGTGCAAGGATGTTTTGGATTGTATGGGGGAGTATGTCTGAGTTTTACTTACCTTTCTCAAAATAATCGAGAAATTGTCTCAATTTAATAAATAATTCTAATTTAAAAATAGGTGGTGACAAATTTTTTTTTCTATCAATAGAATATCTTCTAGGATTCTCTGCTTAAATGCCTACATGCTTCCTTTCAAATTGTTGCCTTTACACTTTTTTATCTCTTTTGTTGTCTCTAATGCTGAAAATTTGTATGTATTTATTTTGAGGGGAAACTGAGAAAAAAAAGATTGAGATCATGTGAAAAGAGACAATAACTTTTAATTTGACTTCATTATTATCTAGCATCTTTTCAGTTTCCATGTTATTAGTATTTACAATCCGCGTCTCAAATTTTTGTATGTTATGAATAATTTAGTTGTTAAAGGATACCAAATATCATTTGTTATGAAAATATATCATCTAACAGTATAAAATATTATTTTACATTACAGAAAATGTTAATCCAAATAAAAAATAGATTCTAGATTACAACATTTTTTGTATAATATTTAAAGTATATGGTCAAATTATAATATGTGAATATTAATTGGTAAATCAAACTGTTGACACTTCTAGAAAACAAAGAAAATACATGATAAATGAATGACACCATTTGGTTATAGTCCTGCTTAGCTTGTGGTCTCTACATTGCTCCTAGAGTACTCCCACTTATATTATTCATCTTATTGTCATACTTCCTCTGTTTTTATTTAATAGGAACGCTTTGACATTTATTACTATTCACAATTTACTCTTTGACTAACTTATGTTATCTATACGTGAGAAAAAACAAAGTCATGTGAGAGTTTGTTTATTCATCTTAATGTATAGATTTTTTATATCAAGTTTTCATAATTTTTACTCATGTGCAATTAGAGACATATGTTGTTAAAGATATGCATCGGCAAACATGAAAAGTACAAATATCCCTATTAAATAAAAACAATCCTTCTTTTTGTCGCTACCCATAATGTAAAGATCATCACCATCCTCGATCACCTGGCTTTTTTTAAAAAAATGTGTCATTTCACAATGTAACAACTAAGAAGAGATAAATGAAAATATATAATATTTGAAGTTTTATTTAATCTTAATTAAACCCTTGTTTTTGATGTTAAATCTACTGTATTTTTAAAAAAAAAATATCCATAACGCTCCTTCATAAGATCATCTACAGTTTTTAAGTTAAAACTAGGATTTAGGCCCCGGCGATGCTCGGGATTTTTGTGTACTAAATTTAATAATAGTGAAAATAATTGATGTTATTTAGTGTGCAAAATTATATATATAAAAAAAGTCTTCTCATTTACAATATGCATTTTATAAATTTAAAACTTAACTCTTGGTTTCTATCTATACATCATTATTGATTTTGATAAAAGAAGCACTAATAACATATTGGCGTGGTGGTTAGAACTCCTTATTGCATACTCAAGGAGTCAAGGTCACGGGTTCGAATCTTCACATTGATATTTTTTTTATTATATGAGAATGAAATGGATATAGCGTCATTCAAAGAGGGATGGTAACACGTGGCGGATTGCATTCCTTGCTTACGCGTTTTAATATATGAAAAATTATAAATGTCAATATGGAGTTTCGAACCCATGACCTTCGCATATGAAATAAAGAGTTTTAACCATTGTGCTACCACACTCTTCATGCTTCTCTTATCATAAATAAGAATATTATTATGTGGTTTAAATAACTACAAGAAAGAAAAGATAAATTATAAATGTTGTCTATATGGAGTTTTGAACCCATGACCTCCGCATATAAAACTAAGAGTTTTAACCATTGCGCTACCACACTCTTAATGCTCTCTTATCACAAATAACAATGTTATTATGGGGTTTAAATGACAATCAAGAAAGACTAAATTATAAAGGTTATCAATATGGAGTTTTGAACCCATGACGTCCGCACGTGAAATAAAGAGTTTTAATCACTACTCTACCACACTTTAATACTTTTTCTTATCACAAATAAAAATATTATTATGGGGGTAACAATCAAGAATTAAACTACAATCAAATGCATAATATAGATGAGATGAATTATTTCATTTTCTTTTACCTTAATCTAACTTTGGGAAAAAGTAAAGAAATTTCTTTCATTACAATCTTTCATGATCCTTTTAAATTGGTTAATTTGTTATAAAATTATGCCCTTAAATTTTTATTTTTTAAAATAAAAAAATTTATTATCAATGAAGATATTATTTTAGCTCAATTAATATAAAAAATGGACCCGGGCTTCACCGGGGGCCACAAACTAGTTTTATTTTTAAATTGTTTCAAACTAGTAGCTTATTCTAACTACCTAGCTCACTTGAATTATAATGTCCAATGGTAAGCGTTTCAATTTTACACACCCTACTTTTACATCTCAATTAATATACTTCCTTTTGCAATTCATCCTTTGATTTGCTTCCTTAAGTACACTTCTGTGTTTATTGACCTTCCAAGTACCAATTATTGTCTTGTTGCTAGTATGTTTTTAAATAGCTAGGACAACCTTATATGATGAGCTACATCTAGTCCTCTTTGTATTTTCATTATTTTTTATTTTGGTAAAAGTTTACATTTTCATTACAATCTTTTTTCTAGAGGAAGGTAAATTCCATCAACCCCCTCTTTAATTTTGAAATTAAAGACAATTTTCTATAACCATCACATATTATATTGTATTATCACCACAATCAAGATATCTCTGTATCTTTTAATCTATAAAAATTAGCGTTCAAGATGTAAGATTTGAACTCATGAGCTCTACTATATATTAGGGATATTTTGAATTTGATATATCTTGAAAAATTCTAGAAGACTTCAATTTCATTTGTTATTTTATTAAAAAAAAATCTTCATTAAAATTTAATTAAATTTTCACATCATATATGCATATATAGCACAAGATATGCAGCTAAATTATTTTGTGATTTGAAGATAGTAAAACCAATTTGTTTTGCACTAATTGAATTTCACTTTTCTATTGAAACATTATGATATATTAATTCGGACGACTTATGATTGTATCTATCGTATGGTTTCCTTGGTTACTTGCAGAGCAATGGCTATAAAAGGTGTAGCATATTCAGTGGCTTTATTGTTACTTTTAGTAAACCATGGAGTGCAAGGTACCCAATTATCTGAAGAAGAAGAGGAACTTGATCTGGACAAACAATATAAACAATTGCAGAAGCCGAGCATTAAAACGATCAAGGTTAGTTAGTTTTGATGGCTTTTGTTCAATATAATAATAAAGTGAAAAAATTGATTTGTTGAAAGGGCGCAACCCTTATTCCTTACGATTGTAATTGGTATATTTTAGTTTATTTCCTTAAGGGAACCTATTCTTACATAGGATTATTAAACCCTACCTCAGTACCTTGTGACTAGCTAGCGAAAAAAAATAAATGAATAAATAGGAAGTAATGACTATCGGCTTCAAATGTAGCACGATTTGAAGCAAGGTTGAATTTTAATTATATTTTTCAGCTTTTTTTTGGGTCCGACTTCATTTTTTGCCGAAAGAATATGGGTTTAGTTGTGTCGAGATGGTCGAGTCGAGTCAACACTACCCCATTCCTTTTTATACTCATTTTACTTATCAAGTTCAAGTCGAGATATTTTTTTTTCATTAACCAAAGACGTATCTAGATTTTAAAATTTGGTTGACCCAAACGGAACTAACAAAGTACCATAGATGGATCTAGGATTTCAATTTGATGGAACGCTAAAATACAAGAAATTGTCTTAATACCATGTACTTAATGCTTATAAATCAGAAGATGTTAATATTTTTTATACTATTATTGAGAGAAATGCAACAATACTCTTTATGGAGTAATAACTAGTATTAGTCCTCAGCGATGCCCGAGTATTAGTTAGCGATAACTAATATAATCTAGCTGGTAAAATATCATATAAAAATATAAGGCATCTGACTTCGACAACTTAACTCTTGGTTTTCATTTATATATCATCATTATTATTGCTAGAAGTATCAATAATAGTACTATGGTAGTGTAGTGGTTGGAGCTATTTATTTCATATATGAGATTTGAGGTTCGAATCTTCACATTGACATTTTTTTAATATATGATAATGTTGTTGGGTAGAATGTTATTCAAGAGGGATGGTGACACGTGGTGGATAGCAACTTTTGCTTACGCTTTTTAATATATATACGAATTTTGAGATTCCCTACGAAGCGAGTACATAAAAGCCGGGTTTTCGGACATGTACTCGAGACAATTTTTTTGGATGGAACACGTTTTTTCGAAAAACGGACACCGCTGTACCTACAAGTCGGTGTCCGTTTTTCGAAAAAACTTTGTATTCAGTCCGAAAAAGGCGTCTTGAAGTACGTGTCCGAAAATCCGGCTTGTAGGTACTCGTTTCGTAGGGAATCTCAAAATTCGTGTCCCTAAAGGACATACGGTGGTGTCCGTTTTTCGAAAAAACGTCGTCTTGAGTATTAAAAACGCGATTAAATATTATCTCGAAATTTGTGTCCATTACCGAGTCATATATCAAAAATATATAGTTTAAAAAATTGTAAAATTGAATAAAAAAAGATTTTTAAAATATTAATTATGATTTGACCAGTCAAATTATAGATTAGTAAGGTAATGAGTGAAATTTTAGAGGGAGTTAGGATAATTTAGTAAGAATTTGGGCATCACACTTAACGGCGTTAGAAAATTCCGTTAACATGTGGGTATTTGAAAAAGTTAAGGAAATGAGAGGTGGTTATTTAAACACAAACAAAAATGGGGTGGTTATTTTGAAAAAGGTGTATCGTGCAGGTGGTTATTCACAATTTTTTTCTTAACTTTTTAAAAGAACTCCCCCACCCCCCTGTCAGCCTATCTCCCTCACTTCAATCGCCACCCTCCTCCCCTTTTCCCGCCTCTGCCACCCTTCTCCTCCCCCGCCTCTGCCTCCTTTCCCTCTCCCTTTCCCGCCTCTGCCACCCTTCCCCGTTATTAGTAGCCGGTTATTTTTTGACCTTCATTTTTGGGCCACTGCGTATCTACTTTGGCCACCTGCTCAACCACTTAAACCCACCTGAGCCCAACCCCAAACCCACTGAAACCCCCGGAAACCCCACCTGAGCCCACCCTGCTCCCAGTGTGTCACTTTTCCCACCCCAACACCTTCCACTCTCTCTCCCTGCCGTGCCGCTCAGATTGGGTGATGAGAGGAGGGTCGACTGGGGTAGGAGAAGTTGGACCTCCATTCTCTACTTGCTCCACCTGAATATATAAAATTCCTCCATGTAAGTAGCTTCCTACATTCAAGGAAACAAACACACTTTCCTCCATTGCTTTGGTTACAAGCTCCCTACTTTACAGGAGAAAGATTAAACCCACTTGCATTTCATCCTCAACAACAAAAATCAACAATGCAAAAATTTCATTTTTGAGTCTTCTGCTAAAACCCTCAATCCTCAAATCTAAAACTCAGTTTCCATTTTCATCAACAACCACCTACATCTCTCTTTCTCTCTCCCGTTTCTTACTCCACTGTTGTTGCTATGGCAAGATATGCAAGGCAAGTTGGTCGTATTTGGTTCTGGATGGATCGTTGTTAGCATCAATTTGTGTTGGAAACTTGGAACTCTTGAGCGGGGTTGAGTGGGTGGTGGTGTTAGTGATGTCGGGTCAGTGGTGTCGGTGGGATCGGGTGGTAGGGTCGACGGGGGTAGGGAACTGGGGATGGTGGGGGTTAAGTGGGCTAGTTGGTTAGGGTCTTACGGTTTAGGGTGTTTTTTTAGGTTTTTTTTTAAAAAGTCAACGGTAATTTTGGCGGTCAAACAGGTTGCCATCATCCTGTACCAGTGAGAGAATATGGGTGTCAAAGATGGGATTATTGCTGGACTAAATGAAGGTGGTACCGTTGGAGGAAGACCGGCCAAAGGTCGAATTATTCTTATCAATTTTTCCAACAAAAAATGAACCAAGCTATAAACAATGAGAAATTAAAAAATAATAAAATAGAGGAAGAGTCAAAAGAGATAAATAAATAAAAAAATCAGCTTTTGTTGCCAAATATTAAAAAAATTGATATGGGACCTTTCTTTCAAAAAAAAAAATAAACAACTAAAATGAAGCCAACTTAAGACATTGCAAAAAGATAGAAAACTTGTACTCCCTTCATTTTCTTAAAGTTGTTCTACTTTGCCTTTTACATTATTCATCCAATTTACTTTGACTTTCTCTTTATATTAATACGTAAAAATAAATATTATCACGTAAGATGTTGTTGGATTAGTCTTCATGTATAATTGATATATTCAAAATAACAACATTTAAAATTTTTACTAATTGATAATTAAGGATATTAATGGTGAAATTTTTGCATCAACAAGTATGAAAATCAAATTGAAAAAAAAAATCCAGATGAAACAAATGAATTATAAGGCTAATATTGTGACTAATGATCCTCGAACCACACTCCCATTCACATTGAGTGATTCGACCCTGGTGCCTTGAAGCAAAGCTTGTTCATTGAGGACACGAGAACAATTGAGAAATGTTAGGGATCTAACAGTTAGATGTTACCAAACATCTAACACAATTTTCATAAAAAGACAACATATTATCATGTAAAGACAATGTATCACCATGAGAAAGACAATATATTACTATGAGAAAGAAAATATATTTCCATGTAAAAACCATGATAAATAAAATATTTTTTTTAACTGTATTGAGTTACCCTTTTGCCCCTTATTTA
Organism: Patellifolia procumbens; assembly: GCA_947645195.1. Classification (NCBI taxonomy): domain Eukaryota; kingdom Viridiplantae; phylum Streptophyta; class Magnoliopsida; order Caryophyllales; family Amaranthaceae; genus Patellifolia; species Patellifolia procumbens. The sequence continues at coordinate 22,599 of CANSGD010000863.1, forward strand.
ATATGTAAAAAGACTATTTTACGCCTCACTTAACATGTGAAATGATCGTTTTACCCCTGTTAGATGTTTTTAAAATATCTAACTGTTAGATCCTTATCATTTCTCAGTTTAATTTTAACCTTTTGCCTAGTTTACGTGAAACTTGAAAAAAAACCTTAATATTTTTTTGGGGCACGTGCCACTCAGGATCCAATGTAGATCCACCCCTGCAAAGTACACAATTAACATATTATTAAATTCAACATTAGCTTCATCACATGTATTGACAATGGAACTAGTTATTGCCCGGGCGATGTCCCAGGTGATGATATATTATTTGACTTTAAAATTTTAATTGATATAAATAAAGATGCAAAACTATTTTACACCATCTAAAATTAAATAATTTTTTGTTGTTTAAGATCACAAATATTTTATAGTATACTATTAAGAAAATTGTATTTAGAAAAAAGCGTAAAAATTGTATTTAGCAATAATTAATTAAATTTATATCAAAGTAATTGAATTCATTAGTTCAAACTATAATTTAAAACATCTAGCTTTAAAAAACTCTTTAAATTATAAGTTATAAATATAAATAAAATTAGAAGTTGATATTTTTACTGATTAAGTTTTTGTCATAGAAAATTGTTTGTTAACTAAAAATATAATGTACTATTTTTGAATCTTTATTATTTGTTATCTTTCTTAAAAGGTCTTGTAAGTTTGAAAATAAAAAAATTGAGATATTAATTGAAATACCATCTACTACTACTATGCGCTAAACAATATATCAAAAAGATATACCCAAACAACATCTTCTATATTTAGGTTTGAATTTTTTTCTCCAAATTTCTAATTGGTGGGAAGATCCAGTAGTTAGATTTCAAATTTATTTAAATAAAAGATGTTGCTTGGTGGTAGAATACTAACACTTTAGATAAGAGGTAAAGGGTTAGAAATATAAAAAAATTTAAAATCATTATATTAGATATCATGTAAGAGATAGAAGACTTTAATTGTATTATTATAATCATTAATCATTAAGGTTTAGTAATTAAAAATGGATTTTAAAACCAAAAAAGAGGTTTGGCATGGTGCTAGTGCCCTGAGTTCAAAACCTCTTGCCATCTATTTTTAAAGCGATGGTAGAATATTGTTAATGTGTAACATGGGATGACATGTGACGGGTGGCATTGTAAGCTTACGCTTTTTAATATATATATATATAGATAGATAGATAGATAGATAGATAGATAGATAGATAGATAGATAGATAGATAGATTAGAGAGTTCACAATGACAATCCAAGCAATATATAGTTTTATCATTTATTAACGATGCTTTCATCATATTTAGAATTGATAGTTTCCCACATTTGGTATTTCTAATGTTAGAGTCATATGACGTAAGTTGTATGATAAATCTTAAAACTAATGATATTAATGTAATCACGTGTTTTTGGAAAATTAACAATAAAAAATTAGAAATTACTTTTTTTCATATTATGATTATTGGTTCAAAAAATTAAAAACTGAAAACATTATGCGATAACAAATGGTTCCTTGCTAGAAAATGGAAACAAAAGCACACTTTAAATGTTTATGGATACTCAAATAAAGAACATTAGGCTTGTACTCTGCCGGTCCTAAGTTCTACCCATTTATTATTTAAGTGGCCAAACTTATCAAACTTTGATCGTTCTTTCAAATTTTCACATAAGAAAAAAATCTTATCATATGAGGTGTTGTTAGATTTATTTCGATTTCTATTTTCGTCATATCAAATTTCCATTGTTAGATTGATGACATGTAAATGAAGATAATAATTGTCAAAGATTGAGGATAGCGTGAAATGAAATTGGTAGAACTCTAGAAAATGGAGGAGTAAATCTTAAAAATATACATGCTCAAAAAGTATATTATTTTTTTTCAACCGATACAACTCTAAATACAATTTGGATTGATTTGTAGACTAAATATGGAAGCATATATGATTGTGTGGACTTTTACAAACAACCTGCTTTTGATCATCCGCTAATGAAAAATCACACTTTTCATTATGAGGTTTGTGATTATTTCTCTATCTTGCATATTTTCTATTGTTCTCCCATTATATATATGATCACAAAGGTTTATTTTCATTTCCATTTTGGTTACTATTCTGAATCTTTTTTATTTGATTCTGGTATGGGGTTTAGATGAGACCTAATTATGGTCACGGACACATAGAAGCCACATCGTCCAATGAAGAAATAGTAGAATGTCACATCAAAAAACTAACAGATGGAGGATGTCCAACTGGAACAGTGCCTATTAAGAGAGTGAGCAAGAATGAATTTCATCAAATGAAGAGTTTCACAAAAAATCTTTCGTTGTTTAGAAAATCAAACTCTATACAACCCCAACTCGGGCAGCATGTAAGTTTTTTTTTGCAATAGTATCAAAATTATATTTGAATTCGTGCGATGCATAGGTTGTTAGTTTAATTATTGGGTTTTGAAAATATGATAGATAATTAGTGTACACTTTGTTTTATCTACCCATTTTCCATAGTATTCACACATTTATTTTAATTATGTTCTACCCACTATAACTTTAATCTATTTTTAATGATTTTCCCATATACCCATTCTACCCTCCCTTAACACACTTTGTGAGAATCATTTTTCCAGAAAAAATATTTTTTTTGTTTTTGCTGGAACTTTACAATGGGGAACTGTACAGTGGAACTTATAACTGTAATTCGCATAATTTAAACTCAAAGCTATAAGGAGCAGAGATGTAAGAGAAATTTTATGAGGAAATAATTCATAGTCTCAATAGGAAGAAACGATCTCGACGATCATAAGGGATTATGACTTTAAACTCTTTCACTATAATAGACTAAAAGACTTTGTAACAAACCTATTACCTCTTGGACCACTCCTTAAATTTCTCTACAAACTCAAGTGAGTCAAGTCCCAACAATAGTTTTCTATGATTGTTGTTCCTCTCTTTGGATTCCCTTAGCTTGAAGTCATCTCTATTGTCTCTAGGCTCAACTCAAATTTTTACAGTTTTTCACATGGAAATGCACTCAAGTTCCTCCCTCTTTTAAACTTCACTCAATGCCTTTCTCAAGGTTACAAAGTTTTCTCAAACCAGTAACCACAACCCCAATACAAGAGTTCCCTCAACCCTGGAAAACTCCCCAAATGCAGACTTCGTATCCGTTTAACATAAACTAGAACTCTTGTATGATAGGAACTTCAAGACTTAAGGAGCTTGTGATATGACTCAACTAGGAAGTTAGGATACACTTTATGCACATATTACCATTCAACCAGATTAAGTTTAGAGACTCAGACTCGTGATATTTATAATGATATGCGCAATTAATTATCTTTTGCTTGTACTTCCACGTACCCAAATCTAAGTTCAACTACCCTACTATCCCACGTTCCTTCCCATTGACCATGCTCCACGAATATGTGATCATATAACATGATTCTAGAAGCCTGATGAAGTCATCATTTTATTTTGAACGTGGCTCCTATATTTTCTACAACAAATCTCACGTTCAAAAATGATAATGCTTCTAGGATTAATCCCTAAAATATAAGCATTTATCTCTATCTTTTTCTATTAACTCTCAACTATCTAATGCTCGCTATTTGTTATGTTTATTGACTCCAACGAAGCTCCTAAAGTATATGGATGTTTGCATTGTGATTTAGACCATGATTGCAACCCTAGTTCCTTTTTAGACACAAGTTCCTGTTCATCTTCCTTCTTCCTTTCGACATGAGCTCCTTTAATAGAATTCAAAAACTAAAGGACTATAATCTTTTGCTTCAGTCTTCATTCCTTCAAGTGGTCTTTCTGCTCTAAAACTCCACGCTCCACCATTTGTTCCATTAAGGAACGGTATCAATATACTTCCTGCTGAGGAACTGTATTGGAGCTAAGATTATGTTCAAGGTTCATGGAAGTTGGGAGGGTAATTAAGATAAGAATAGATAACCCATATTATTATATTGTTCTTCCCACTTCATCAATGGTCTTCTATTAAGTTTTGACGTTGATATGTTACTATTACTATAAAGCTTCAATTAAGTACCTTCGGACTCTACAATTGTGATTTTTCCTTTTCCTCTAGAATACTATACTCAAAATTATGCAAATAAAGAATGCGAATTGTATTGAATTTGTACTCATCTTCTAATAGTCTCCAGAGACGCCTGAGTATTAGTTAGCGATAACTAATGTAATCTAGCGGGTAAAATATCATCAAAAAATATAAGGTATCTCACTTAGACAACTTCACTCTTAGTTTTCATTTAATATATCATCATTATTGTTGATAGAAGCATCAACAATAATATGGTAGTGTAGTGGTTGGAACTATTTATTGCATACATGAGGTTTGGGTTTAATCTTCACATTGACATTTTTTTAATATATGAGAATGTTGTTAGATAGAATGCTATTCAAGAGGTGTGCGGTTAACCGTATTTACTAGCTCACAGCCCGTATACGTATGAATATGTGGTAGATAAGTCTATATTGCCCCCATTTTCCTTTACCCACTTCCTTTTAAAAAATTCAATTTTTTTTAAAAGTACCGGAAATTCTATCCGATTCCGTGTTCCATCCGGTTCCTTGAAAAATCTTTAAAAAAAATTTCTTTTTACGGAACCGGATGGAGTTTCCAGTACCGTGTACCGGAAAGTTCATCCGGTTCCGTGAAATTCAATTTTAAAAAACAAATTTTTTTTTGAAAAATAAAAAACCGGACAAGTTATGTTTAGTAAGGGTAGTTTGGGCAATTTACTATAAAATACGGGCTGTGAGGTGGTAAATACGGGTTGTGTTTAGTAACACCCTCTAAGAGGGATGGTGACACGTGTCGGATAACAACTCTTGCTTATGCTTTTTAATATATATTAAGATTATTGTAATTACTCCCTAAGATAAGGTACAAAATAACTTAACTAGAACAATTATTTCTCTATGTTAAAATAAATGTACATGTCACTGAAAAACTGCACTATAAAATTACTACATATTATTCTTCCGCACGCATTACGTGCATATGAAGCTAGTCTACAATGAAGGAACACAAAGAGCTCAAATAGATTTTTATGTAAAACTCTAAACATTTCTAAAAGATAAAACTAAGGACTCACTCTCTCCCCTTTATCAGTCCCCACCCAAGTCCAACCACTTTCTCTCCTCCACTAGCCACTCCCTACGAAACGAGTACCTACAAGCCGGGTTTTCAAGTATGTACGTCTCGAAATTTATTTTTCAAAAAAAAGTCTTCTTTAGTATTAAAAAAACAAGATTCATGTTGTCTCAAAATTTGTGTCAATTACTATGTCATATATCAAAAATACATAGTTTAAAAAATTAAAAAATTGAAAAAAAAAAAATTAAAATGTTAATCATGATTTGACTGGTCAAACTATACATTAGTAAGGTAATTAGTGAAAATTTGAAGGGAGATAGTGTAATTTAGTAAGAATTTGGGTGTCACACTAAACGCCGTTAGAAAATTCCGTTAACAGGTGGGTATTTGAAAAAGTTAAGGAAAGAAGAGGTGGTTATTTATACACAAATGAAAATAGGGTGGTTAATTTGAAATAGGTGTATCGTACAGGTGGTTATTCACAATTTTTCCTTTATAGTATACAAAAATTTTCAAGAAAGATAACAAGATTAATTTTTAAAAATATATGTATTATATTTTAGCTACCAAAGTTTTTTTTTTAAATAAAACTTGGTGAACTAATGTAATAACTTCTAATTTCATGTATTATCTATAATCCAATAGTACCCTGAAGATGATATTCTAATTATCATAACTTAATTCTTTTTATTTTCTACTATACAAAACTTTTCAAAAAAGATAACAAGATTGATTTTTAAAAATATAATTATATTTTAGCTACCAAAGTTTGTTTTTAAATAAAAATTGATGAACGAAAGTAATAACTTTTAATTTCATGTATAATTTATAATATAAGAATTTCATAAAACTGAAGGATAATATATACAATTTTTGTAAGGATGATATATTGCCCTATTAGACTTATGTTTCTCCTGAGTTTCGGTACATTGCATGATTTACATCATTAACACCAACTAACATTTATGCATATTTTGTAGTAGTTAACTTTGCAATTGTTTGTGTTCCTTTTTCTGATTTGATTAACGCCTTTACTTTACTAGTTTGCAATTGTTCAAACAAATTCCGATCCAAGTACTATGAAGTATTACGGCGCAAGAGGTATATTCAATGTTTATCATTTATCTATGGGAGCATCTCAATACTCATCTGGAGAAATGATATTTCAGAATGAAAATGACATGATAAAAGTTGGATGGATGGTAAGCTACCAATCAAATACTTAGTAATGTTATAATGATTACATTTTCATAATGAGGTTACGGTCAAGTTTTATGTCAGTAAGATATACTTTTTACACAAGCTTGTATTAGACGGTCTATCCATGAGCATATGAATAGATTATATGAAATTTTAAGTTAAACTGTAAGGGTTTTGTTTAAAAGTTTAGGTTTCTAATTCTTAACAAATTACGCTTTTAAGCCACATATTTGACGGTAAGATTATAAGTTAAAACCTTACTGATTAAAGTTAAAACATTTTGGCTTTACCAAGGTTTATCCATAAGTATATTCATGACCGCTTACCACAAGACCTACTCATTTCTTTCATATAATAATTACAGGTTAATCCGACAATAAACAAGGACAGCAAGGTGCACCTTTTTCAATATTTAAGTGTAAGTAACTAATATTTCCTTTTCTTCTTCAATGCTACAATAATCCAATTATGATTTACTTTTTTTTGGTAAAAAGAAGTGGCCCGAACTCCGCTCGGGTCCTAATGGGCCATATACTTGAGATAAGGGGGAAGGGTAAGGGCTCCCCTAATACCCTCAAGTGCCCCTAGTGGGGATAGAACCCCCGACCTTGAGGTTGGAAGGGTGCTCTCCTTGCCACTAGCCCAAGTATTACTTGGTTAATTATGATTTACTTTGTATCCAATTTTGCAACTTACATGCAGTCATGTATACAAATACTAACCAAGTAGTATTTGGTATACTGGTAAGGAGTGCAATCTTCTAACCTCAAGGTAGTGGGCACTTTGAGGTAGGGATCCCCCTTACCGTTCCCCCTAGTCTCAAGTGCTTGGCCCATCAGGACTCGAACGGGGTCCGAGCCTCTTCTTCTACAAAAAAAATGTATACACATACGTTTATCTATAAAGGACAAACATGAATTTATTTGTTCATTTACAGGCTGGTCAATCACATTGTTTCAATACATTATGTCTTGGATTTGTCAACACTAATAAAGATCTATCAATTGATGCTGAAATTGATGGAGCATCAACAAGAGGATGGCGTCAAAGGTCTCTTAGCGTATCTGTTTATCAGGTATTAAAGTAAATTTAAATCTCCAGATCAAAAGTTCGTAGTATTTGCTTCTACTTGATTAGTTTGATAACTAACATCAATGATATGAAATTTAAAGGATGTTGACACTAAGGATTGGTGGCTTAGTGTTTGTGGTATAACCATTGGATTTTGGCCGCATCAAATATTCACGGCAATGGCAGATGCATCTACTTATGTCGCCGTTGGCGGGGAAGCATACGGGCCGCCCGATCAACCTCTTCCACCCATGGGAAATGGATACTACCCCTCTGAGAACTTGTCCTTATCTGCATATTGTCTTAACTTCACGGTTTTGGATGCAAATCGTCATCATATTAATCCTCAACAAACTGAACTATATGCACCTGATTGGCATTATGGTGTCAATGATATGGGATTATATAGAAAGTTTGGACGGACAATATGTTATGGTGGAACTACCTTATAAGCATGATTTAATAATGATATGTCATATATGGATTAATAAAAAACTCATTTCTAGTAACTAATTGATTTCTTCTGGAATGCATATAATGGATAATTGAAACTCACTTACGTCTATGTTTGTTGCACTATCTTATGCTACAAGGAAAGAGGAGGAAATACAAAAAAAATAAAATCTAAAAGAAAAAGGAAATTTCCGAAAGGAGGCCCTTAAGTCTCAAGAATTCCCATTGGTGGAAATTTCAAGAAAAAAACGAGGCGGCCACTCGCACAATAAACGAGGCATTTTCAATTTTTTTTTAAAATTTCAATCTCAAAATCAAACTTTAAGGGCTAAAACTGACTTCCCCCTATAATCAACCCTCGAGCAAAAAACGACCCAAAATACCTTGTTTTACGTGCGAGTGACCGCCTTAACAATTAACTAATGGAATCGGTTATGTGATAGGCTAAAGTCGTATCACCTATTCAAAGATAAATCCTAGAGTCCTCTAACAATAATAGCCAAGGGAAGTAGGGTCGAGTCAATAGGGAAACAGAGTTTCTATGTTAATATTCAACCAAATAACTACTTCGGATGAAATCAGATATGAGAAACTGAATAAATGATTGAACTAGAGAAAGATGGGAATTGAACTAGATTTAACTATGGAATAAAAGTCTAGACTATTAGTTCGGTCCACCATGCTTATACCAATCAAAAAGGTTCAATTACTACCAAAACCTAGGTCAAAAGTCGAGGGATAAAGCATGTGATGAGTTATGGTTAAGTCTCAACGGTCATAGTTCAATATACGCCGCTTTTTCACTAACGTAATCCGAACTACTAGTGTGTCCTAGGCCTCTAATCATGAGACAGGTGTGTACGAACAATTATTAACCACAAGCAATCAATGAAATTGGCCACTAAAATTAATTACTAATCAAGAACAAACCACACCACAATCGCTCTAATCAAGCCCTAGAAATCAATAACAATGTAATCAACAATCATGGTATAAACATGGCTTCCTTCTCTAATACCCTAGAAAGGGATCTACTAAGACATGATTAAACTAGCAATAACAATTCGAATAGGAAACACTAACAATTGCATCATGAGAATAATCGAAAACTAAACTAAAACATTTGAGAAATAATAACAAAGCAATAAGAGAGAAGATTACCAATTGACTGAAAACAATAACTTTAATTGAAATGAACAAAAGTTTGATCTCTTCTACAATGGAAAACTAAGTAAACGCTCTAAAAACTCTCTAAAAGTGTTTAAGATAATGAAAGATGAATGGAAAAATAAACTACAAAGTATTTATATTAACCTAAAAAAGCAAGTAAAATAAGACGGAAAAACGAAAATTGCCCTCCATGTCTAGGGAATCTCAGCTTCAGCAACACAAATCATTCGTCCACCCGATCGGGGCCGAAAACCTGACACCCGATCGGGCCAAGCTGCTAGATGCCATCGGGCCAATGTTCCTCTGGAATGGCTTCAAAAGTTCGTATTTGGCTAAGTATGTGTCCACCCGATGGGATCGGGCATGGGTGCCCGATCGGATGAAAAATCAAAGGAAATCAGCCTCAAAGATTGACGCCCGACCGGGCGGGCCGGGCTTTGCCCGTTGCTGTCGGGTGAAGCCAGTCTTGGCTTCTTCCCTACTTGGCTTCAGACGCCAAGTTCTTCAAGGAAAATCTCTTCCAAAGTTTCAGGCATGCTCATAACTTCTCCGTTACAGTGTGGTGGTTAATACGACAGAAAATAGGGAGTTTTTCCCTAAAACCTGCAAAACATTATGAAAGAAACAAACCAAAACTATATCGAAATAGTTAGCATAAATAGCTCCTAAGAGCGTCAATAACGCACATTTTAGCTTGTAAATAAAGGGAAAAACCCTATATCAAATCATTATATCAATATGCTTTATTATTAATGAAATATTCTTCATTAAGGTTATATTTGGGAATAATTTGTAAAGCAGAGCTACTAACGGGAAATTTTTTGGAATCTCTACCACTGAAAATTCCTTAGACCTATGGGCCACCATTGAATATTTCCCCAAAAAAAAATAGCTGAATTTTAATAATTATCTATTCTATAAGGGGAGAGGAGGAGGACACCAACAAGAAGAATGTACAAAAAATGATAAACTAACTCAATTTCCACAGTTAAAGAAAAATATGTACACACTTCACTGTAGGACAACCATGTAGTTTCTCCAAAACTTAGGCAGTTAGCCTATCTCAAATTAAATTGTTTCAAGTCTTTCAATTGCAATTACCATTTTTGCAACTACACAATGAATATGCGTACACACGTATTGTGAGCATAGAATATTAGAAGTCCCTATTTTTTATTTTATATGGGAAGAAGACGGAAATGCAAAAAGGAAAAAATTACAAATACATCCTGAGAAATTTTTAAGAGAAATAATATACTACGACAAGATTCGCATCTCCTTTTGCCTCTTTGAGCTTCTTCAAATCCTCCCTATCCTTAGGACGTTCGAATTTATAGTGCTCCTTCTTGCATTGCCACGATAGTAACATATTACTTCAAAGTTTTGATGTTTTTTACTCTTCCTCTTGCCACGTGTCAATGCATTTAAGGCTCCACCTTGGCTTGTGGATCCTTCCCTTGCTTCGTCAATTTTTGAGCTTCTAAAGGGATATTGTCTTATCCAAACTATCGATTTCGTCCTACTTATCAACAAAGAATTTAATGGCTTGACAGTATTATACCTTTGCGGTAGAGATACCAAATGGTTCATCCAACTTCGCCAAACGGATGATCATTCTATTGAACATGCTGAGGCGATCGCTCTCCATTTGTCGTCGTCCTCCATCTCCAAGACCAACAAACTTTCTTGAGAATTAACTTAATTGACAAATACATTGACTCTAATAGCCTTTCACATTCTCATAACTCCTTCGGTTTTGTCACATCGAGAAAATCATACATAATCTCCAGTGCAAGCGATAATCAGATTGTGGACATCATATGCTGCATCAAGCCCACTATGATGAATTGACCTTTGGACTTCTTGTCCTCTAGGGTATTGTAGATCATGTTTTGTAGGAGACCCTAAGTTTGTCTTTGCTACCCAGCGACAATCAACCTTGTCTCCTTTTATTGCTTGCACTTCTTGCTTTGTACGTATTAAATTCAAACTTAAAACTTTTTCAAATTTTATTTTGAGTCCTGCATGGATTAATGTGGCTCCTTGACATCCTAGCGTTCGATACTCACCACGACAACCAGCCATTTACTGGTGCTGGATTTGCTTCAGTAAAAAGGGTCGGTGGTTAAGATAGGAGCAAAAGGGCGCTTGGAGTGTCTTTCCATATTAATCTCAAATGTGATTTGACTAAATTTCAAGTTTGATGATACTCTTTCCACATCAGGTCTAATTCAAATATGATGTGTTTAAGTAGAAAAACACACGTATAGTTGAAATTGTATTTGGATTGGAGGTCTGAAAGTTGTAATTATATGTGAAAATAGTAGGTTTAAGTATGGATTTTAAGGATTGAATATCGAGGTTGCATCATATGTAATTTTGCGAGAAAAAGATGATTCACATAAACACCAATTTTTGTCTAATACCTTTACCAACAAGTCTAACATGGACCTGGTCTACTACAAGTTTATTGTAGACAATTACAAACCCAAGTCCACATAAGCCATCATCCCATCACCATCATCTCACTTCTTCTTTCATTATCATTCTCCTCACACACACTAAACTTATCTTATCCTATACCTCTTTCTCCTTTTACCTTCATTGCTCATACATCACTTTCCTCCTCATATCTCCTCTTCCATATCTCTTCCTCATCGGAAAACTTCATTGATCTAGGTTTCGAATTTGTAGTACTTCAATTTATCGAATTCGGTACGTTATTTGTTTGTTTTTGTGTGCTGCAAATGTCATCTAAATAGTGCTTGGTTATTTGAAGAAGAAATTATTGTTGTCGGGAAACAAAAATGGATGGTGGAGGTCGCCATTAATGGATGAATTTGGAGGTTCGAGGTTACTTTCCAATTTTTTTGTGAGTATTTATAGTACCTCCATTAAAGAAAACTGCAGAGAAATTGGCCGTGGAAGATAAGCGACGATCATACACGATTTGAAATTCATCGTCACCATTGTTGTTGTTTTTTGAAGCAGAGAGAGGCGGAAATTCTGAGGCAGTGAAACAGAGTGAGTAATAATAAGGGAAAAAGGGGTTTTCTGAATGTAACTTGTGGTGAGAGTTGGGTTTGTGGTACGGTGGATTTCTGCTGTAATACTTGTAAAGTTAAAGTTAAATATGTAATAGTTAAAGTTTTGTTATTAAAAGTTAAATGGAGTTTATTAAAAGTTAAGGGTTCTTTAGCAAAAGTTAAGATTTTGCAATTACAAGTTAAGGTTTTGTAAGAAAAGTTTGTAAGTAAAAGTTAAGATTTTGTAATTAAAAGTTACAGTTTTATTATTAAAAGTTAAGGAGTATATTTTTCGTTTTCAAAAATTAAGGGTTCATTATTAAAATTTAAGTGTTCCGTCTTTTCTTTCTTATTTATAGTTTTATTTATGCCAAATTCATTTTTTTCCTTTCATCTTCTTAAAGTTAAGGATTATAAATTAAAAGTTAAAGTTTATTAATCAAAAGTTAACATTCCATTATCAAAAGTTAGATGACTTATAAATTAATTATAGGGAATGAAATAGTCAAATGTAAGGAATGGATATTTAACGTTTGATTATTAAAGTTAGATATTTTGTGTCAAAAGTTAAGTGTAAACAATGAAAAGTTAAGTTTCATCAGCAAAAGTAAAAGAATCAATAGCTTAATGTCTAACGTATAGTAACGATTTTATGACAAAAGTTACGTTTTAATTACTACTCCCTCCGGGTTTTTTTAATATGTACATTTTTCCAGTTTGAAATGTTTTTTTAAATTGGTACACTTCTACCTTTTCTAATAAGTGGAAGGTTAGCCCACCTAATTATTACACTTCTCTCTACCTTTTTCACTTTTTCCTTGTTCCGCGCGCAAAATCAAATGTACATATTAAAAAAACGAAAGTAGTAAAAGTTAAGATTAAGTAGCTAAAAGTTAAGCTATTGTAATTAAAAGTTAAGGTTTCATAACTAAAATTAAAGTCATAGAAACAAAAAAGTGAAGATTTAGTGATTAAAATTTGAGTACTCGTAGCTAAAAGTAAGGTTCTGCAGTCAAAATTATTTCATATTATATAACTTTTATGAACAAACATTTTATTTGATTGATGGCAGTGATTCACCCACACCGTACATCTTAAGATCACACCCTCTCTCCCTATTTCTCTATTTCACATATGACATATCTCTCTATCATCAGGTCATGCCCCACCTCAGTAAACATTTCTCAATATTAGCTCTCTCTTCCTTCTCTCTCCATTAATCTATTTCTTCTATATACTAATTGTATTTGTTATATGAGCACTATAAGAGAGAGGGGGGTGAATTATAGTGAGAGAATATGCTATACTTTTTGCAAAAATAAAAGCTAGCTAGGGAACACGAAAAGGGAACACGAGAGATTTCAGCGAGGAAAAACTTCTAGGCCCAATATGAAGAAACGACCTCAACCACAAGGGATTTTGACTCCAAACTTTCCACTATAACAGGACAAACGACTCTGTTTACAAACCTATTACTTTTCTCTCGGTCTACAACTTAAGTTCCTAAACTCAAGTTCCCAACAACAGTTCCCACAACTGTTGTTCCTCTCAAACTTCCCTCGAAGTTCCTTTCTTTCTCTTTCTCACGCTTCACTCAAAGCTTCTCACACTTACATGAGTTCACTTAAACCCTTACCCAAAGTACAATGTATAAAACAATGGAAGAGTAAAAACTCGAATAAAGTAAGTATGAATAAAGACAACTAGGAATATTCAGCTAAGTCAGACACAATTAATTCCAAGGTATTAGGCGCCTATTTATAATGATGTACTTAGGCAAGACCATAACTTATGTTCACTAACCCATGATGTCCACAACTCATTTTATTAATTAGTTTTTATTTGATATTTCTTGATAAATTATTAACCACTAACCCACAACTTAGCTTAACGAAGAGAAGCAGTAATGTTGAACGTGGTTTAAAAACTTGGAGCATAATTAAACTAATTAAAAATAAATTAAAGCTTAAGAAGAAAATAATCAAGCTCATTACTCCACTAACAGTAAACGTGTATCATCTTAGTAAACGTGGAATCAGTTACTGTGGGAGTAATTAAATTATTTTCTTTAATTAATTTTAGGAAATATCTTTTATAAATATCTTAAACATAACCGAAAATCATAATTAAGTTTTAACAAGAAGGTTCTATTAAAACCGAAATTCGGAATATATTTTGAAAATAAAATCTTTCGATTTAATTAAAATATAAAAGATAAGATTTAAATTTTTTTTATATTATCCTAATTAAATCAGAAAATCATTTTAAATCATTTCCTAACAAACTAACAACTAACTCCCTAAAGTCATGGATCTAGTCAAAACTAACCTAGGACTCTCTAACAAGCTACTTAGGCGCACAACTGACATTAGGCGCACCACTTAGAAAATGTTAGGTGTTCCTAACGCTGTTTCTAAGTCTGTTCCTTAACCTAGTTCCTAATTGTGCCAATGTATGTTCCTTTCATGGGAACAGAAGTAAGTTCCGTTTGAGAATTCAACACAAACTAAATTAAGTATTTACTCGACCTTAGCAAGAAGATATTAGATACTCATAATGTATTCTAATCTTTACTCCAAGCTTGATACTTCATCATTCGAACATCGTCACTTCGATCTTTGATTAATTCTCCAATTTAATCTTTGATCAAGTATTCTCTTTGCTCGAGAATGAATTACCTAGCAATCTCATAAATAAAATATAATATGTCTTTGTGGTTAAGTCATCTTCAAAACTCAAGGGTCAACAATATTAGTACTGTACAAATTCCTCAAAATAATTCTAATATCATGCATTTCATTTTTTGAATAAATCAATGATTGAAAGAGTTTTTTTGGTGTTGGGATCCTGAAACCAAGAAGATCGGATCCAGTACACTTTCTCTCTCTTCCATAACCTCTTTCTGCGACGAACTATGTCGCCGTTATTGCAGGTTTCTTCATCACACAACGTCGTTTTGTATTTTCCGACAACCGAGTTTTTTTATTTCTTTTTTTCTTCTTTTTTTGAAATTTATGCAGATTCTGAGTATATAGAGTGGAAATAGAGTGAAGCTTGAACGAGGAGAGAGAAAAGAGTGTCCGAGTTGTATTAAAATGAAGCTTGAAATGATTGGGTCTACACTATTGTTAGTATGGATTAGGTCCACCCAAGAGTTTTTCTCCCTTTACTTCAAAATATTAGAAATTTGCGCCTTTTTAGGGTGAAGATAGCTCAATATACATAGGTAATGACTTAAAATGGCAAGAATTAATGGGCAAGCCCTAAGCAAACCAAGCAAAAACTAAAATTATCGTCTAATCCCTTTGTTTCGGAATTAGTACAATGTACTTGCTAATTGGTTTCAATTAAGCTCTGTTTATTTTGGAGGAAAATATCTTTCCGGAAAGTAATTGTCCACCGTCTTTCCATTTTACTTTTTTTATTTTGTTAAGAGGGAAAATTATTTTCTCAATGGTGGAAAATTTCTCTCTTAAAATAGACAACCCTTTTCCTTTTTTAAACAAGGTATGCCACATTTTCCATCATTCTCCTTACTTCTCCTTATTCACTCCTCCCATCATTCCACTCCTTTTTACTTGTATTTCCTCCCCCCCCCTCCCCCCAGGTTTTCCATCATTAAAGAAACGAAGGAAAATGTGTTTTACAATCATATTTTCCATTGAAAATTAATTTACTTGGAAAATGCTTTTCTATAAAAATTGTTTTCCGTCAAAACACACGGAGCCTTAATGTTTGGACTTGCGTCAGTTGCATGACACGATGGTCATGATCTAAGTATCTGATATACTTGCTGATCGTATTTCCTTGGCGGCTTGGATTGGCTTGCTAATCCGTGGAATCTTGGCTGATTTGCTTGGGAATTCAATGTCACACCATTTGTTCTTCTTTAATTTTTTGTTCTTAATTGCGTACTACCTCTGTTTATTTTTAATTGTTACAGTTGGACATTTTATAATATTCACTAATGTTCTTTGACTATCATTTGTGATGTATGAGTAAGGACAAATATATTCATGTGGGATTTTGTTTGATTCATCTCAATATGAACTTTCGAAATATATATTTTTAATAATTTTTACAAATACACAACTAGAGATATTAACGTTTAAACATTTGCATTGGCAAGCGTGAAAAAAGTAAAGTGTAACTATTAAAAACAAACGTAGGGAGTATGTCATAAACTCATAACACCGTCCTTGGATATCTTGTTTATGTATAGCTACTAGCCTACTAATTATGAGATATAACTAGAATTATGCTCGGGCGATGCCCCCGAGGTTTTGTACATTACAATCAATGTCACGTAGAATAGAAAAATTAAAAAATCCCTTATAATATGGATTAAAAAAGTTACAAATCTTAGATAAGACGATCTTGATTTACATTCATATATCAACATTAATTTTGATAAAAGAAGCAATAATAGTATGGTGGAGGGTTGTTAGAGATCTTATTTTTCTACTTGAGGTTGCGGGTTCAAATCTTTACAATGAAATTTCTTTTAATTTTTTTTAAAGAGGTACAAGAAAATAAACCTTAGGGGACTCTTCTTTCAAGGGTAAACCCTAAGCTGAATGAAATTTCTTTTAATATATGAGAATGACGTTGATAGAATGTTATAGAAGAAGTGATGATGACACGTGGTAGAGTGCAACTCTTGCATATGCTTTTGAACATATATATAGATATCTCATGGTATTGGATATTTGTGTTTTTATTAGTTTGTCTTACTGTTCTTGTATCACATCATTATCAACTATATTTTAAAGCTCTACCATAAACCGCTACAAAGTTTTTTTTTATTTGTACAATATTCCATTTTAGTTATTATTACTAATAAATTTAAGGATATTAAGAGTCAAAGTTGTGCATTAATAAGCATAAAAATTGTAATAATTCAAATTTATATAACCGAATAAGTAGTTATACATTCATATAGAAATTATCCAGAAAAAAAAAATTAATATAGTCAATGGTACATTTTTCCTCAGAACGATAATTATGCTTACAAATTGGACACCGACAATCACGACGAGAAAACCATTGTGCGATACAATGAGAGTGGAAGTTATGCCTGCATGTAGGAAGTACTCGAAGCAAATCTCCGTATTCGAAAGCATAGATGCATATGGCACATTCTTCATTAATAAAATCTGCCGCTCTATCAACAAAATATATATCTAATGGAAACCTTCTATATATATGTTTTGATAAACTACGTTGAACGTAATGTCCGGCTAAATAATAATAACGAAAAATAACATAACCTATTAAGATTAATATAACAACACTTGCTATACAAATAGCCATAATCTTTAGGTTTTCCCGAGTAGTATTGTCTTCGAATCCTAGTTTCAATATTCCATAGGCTTTCGCTTCTTTCGGCAATGTTGCAAGGGCCCTAAATTATACACAAAATTATTTAGTTTCTAAACCACATATGCAAATCATATATCAACATACTCTACTCATAATCCATTTATTTAAATGGTTTTCTAAATTAATCATTCTTCCTCTCATTTGACTTGTGTATTTTTTCCTTTACATGCATCTTTCAATATAGAAAAGACAAAACTGTCAGCATCAATTTGCAAATGCATATAATATAAGCTTCAATGTTGACTACTTTGATTAATTGAACACTTTCAAAATTGATGACAACAACCTAAATAATTAGCTAGCTTCTTGCTGATGTTAAAAAAAAAAAAACTATCTGATACAAAAAAAAAAAAATTGGAAACCAGAACTAAAAATATGTTTAACACTTACCATGATAATTAGGGCTCCATTGTTAAGAATGTCAATGAAATTTATAACCAAGAAGCAACTAAAAATTTCGACTAGTAAATTGTACACATAAAAACCTATAATCTAGGGCGCACTTTCAAAATAAGACTAGTATTTAGGCCCAGTCCATGCTCTGGGGCTATCAGTATACTTTTGTATTTGAAGATAGCTAAATTTTGGTGTAGAAAAAGATTAGTAAAAGTTATAAATTTATAGTTTCATTCATAAATGCAATTAAAATATTGTATAAAACATATAATATCATTATTAGTATTGATAAAAGAAGTAACAATAATGTAGTGGCGCAATGGTTAAATTAACATTTATCTTCCATAACGTTGATAAAATATTGTTGAAAAGAAGGGAGAGTGACACGTGATGGATTACAATCTGTGCTTATGCTTTTTAATATATAGATAGATGGATAAGTTCTAAAAAAAATCTTGCCTCTTCAAAGTATATAATATACGTAAAAAATCTCATTGACATAATTCCCACCATCACATTAGGCTTGAAACATCATACTAGTCATGTAATTGCTCAATGGATATCATTTGAAAATGAGTAGTTCAGATAGAATCAAACTTGTGATTTCTCTGGGTACTTATTGGAATTGTCATAAAATTGGATAATTCTGAGGAAAAATGTATATGAAAATGATCTATGTCTCGTGTCTGGTGTCTCGTCGAATTATATTTAAATTAAATGATTTAGTTAAATATTCTGTTAAAAAAGGGAATAAGACTAAAGATGGTATCAGCAAGTACCAGCAGAGAATATAGCATCAAATTATATATATCATGAAACTTCTTCCCCATATATACGATGAAAAATCGAGCTCACCAATATGAAAGTATGTCAAATTTAGCACATACACATAAAATAACTAAAATCAGGAAGTCAAGTATTCAACGATAATAAACTTCATCACATAAGTAAATTACTATACAAGACATGCATATATTTTATTTTTCTATTATCCCAATTTGACCTCTTCACTAATCACATTCGTACTTTCATTTGAAGTAGAGAAAAACATATAACATTTTCACTAATATACAAAAACGAACTTTATTATGTAAAATGTTATAGGATTTGTTTTGATGTAATTTAGATGTATAATCAATTTTGTTCATAAGGTCAAAGTTATGTAGCAACAAACATTAAAAAAAATCCAAACAAACACAAGTAAAATAATACAAAGGCAAGCAGCATTTTTCTTTTCTTTTTTTCATTGCAACTTGCGAGCCATGTTCAGTCGACACAACTCACACAAGGATGACATACCAAAGAACAATTTCAATTAAGTGCATTAAAGTAAGTACCATATCATCAACAGTTGTCTTGAATGGAAAAGAGCTGCGCCGGCTAACGCCATTGGATATTGATATTGCTTTAATTGTGGAATGACCAAGAATATGATTAATTGATGGAAATACAGAATTAAGATATGACTTCTGCTAAATGTGTTTTTAATCTTTAAATGGCATGCAATGCATGGAAGGAGGAGATATAGAGGGCATGGCATTTATACACAATGTTTGACCAATTTTTCACGACAAACTAACTTACCTCTTCTAACGTATTTGCCATAACTTGTCAAATTTAGTAGTATAATTAATTTAGTTAGTGGAAGTACTTTCATTAATCGTTGCTCAGCCATAGTGGGCTTCAAGCTGTCATCAGAATTGCATATATGCAAATTACAGTTATTAGAAAATTTTATTGGATATGACTCTATGAGCAATTAGTGACTGATAAACAACCTGAACATGTTTGTAAAGCTACAACCAGGAATATCGATAAGGGTGTGAAAAGTGATTCTTATGTATACGGTAAGACTCGCTATTATTTAAGGAATCCCAAAATCTGATATCCATTGTGTTATAAGAATATCACTTTTTACAAGTTTAACACCTTCTTTTATAAGGGGTACAAATTTAACAACTAAAATACGGCTTCGAAACTACTTCGTGGTTACAAAGTTCATCTTATAAACAATGCTATTATTGCTTCTTGGTTATTATTTGAAATCATATATTATCAACAATAAGGTCCATTGTATTTTACCTTCTTTTGGGCTCCCTAAGAGATTATTCCATATATTTCTAGAATTTTCTCATCCAAATAAATTACAGTCAAAAGAACGTACTGAAGAACAGTTTAAGCATTCAACTTTTATTTATAATATTATTAGACAATTGAAACAATAAGTATGACACTCGAGAGAGTGGATGAAGTTGAGTTTCTAATAGAGTTCTGTTGGGCAGAATTATGGACGCAGTGGATGAAATTGAATTAGGATGGAATCACTAGTGGAAAAATGTGTAATTGCATCGCCATAATAGTAGCGGTTTACTGGTGGACCGTTGCAAAACAAAAAAATTGAAGCGGGCTAAACAACCTTGCATCGGGTTATATATATATAACCGCTGTAAGAAAAGGTTTAGTAGCGGGCTTCAAATATGCCCGTTGCAATGACTGAGGTCAAAATTAATTTGACCAAAGGTTTTACCCGTTGCGAAGGTTGCATTCAGTTCCCTCGCTCCTTCTTTTCTTCCGCTATTCTCGTGCCATCCCTAACACTACTCCTTCTCACTTTTGAGTATCCCACTAAATCAGTTATCCCACTAATAATCTAGTCTTCCTCTCTGCGTAGCTTTTCAGTTTTCATCTCAAGTACTAAATTCGATTTCCACTGATAATTTAATCGCTAAATCATATAATTCAATCATCAACATAGGATTTGGCAAGTTTGGCCAAATTCGCATTGAAGACTTGATTCCATTGAAGAAGAGCATCAATGTAGAGAGATTTCCGGTCTGTGTGATGAGGATTTAGGGTTGCAATGCATTTGAAGGGGGCATAAATTCAATTTGAGCAGTGAATTTCGGGTCGCCTAGATTCTGGTCTTGCTTCACAGATTCGATTTAGGGCTATTTTCTCGTGATTTTATCAATTTCTAGTTGGAAGTAAGTTGCGTTTCCCTTTAAATTGATTCTTTTCCACTGTTAATTATGGTGTAATGTGTTAATTAGGGTGGTTATGATAATGTGTTATTCGTTTCCCTTTAAATTGATTCTTTTCCACTTGGAAGTAATCTTGCAGTAAGTGGTGACCTCCTTTCATAAGAATACCCAGACGGGTGCCAGGCGATCACAAAGTATACAAAGGCCATCAAATTACTAACTTGATTACCAGAGAGTATTCAATCAACCAAATTGCACCCAAATCAAACACAAACATCAAATTACTTAGAGAGGTGGTGATATAAAGTAATAGCATATTCGGCGGCGGCGGTATGCTCTCGCTCAGATAATGAGATGGGTTGATGAAAGATGATGCATTGATGATAGCTCATATTGGGATTAGCAAATTTAGTATCTCTAATTTGAGAATACCAGTTCTCGGAGACTGATTTGAATCAAATGAGTGAATTTATGGAAACTCATAAAGAGAATTTGGGTGATCAAATCTTCAGGTAAGGAACTCCACCTGTTTCTCTAGGGTTTTTTTTCACTTCTTTGAGTTTAGAGTTATGGCGCTGATAGCATGTTGTAAAATTGGGGTAGATAGATGAAAAGTTGTAGGAGAAAATAGTCGTATATTCTCTTATTCCATATAAGGGCCGTCCAATGAATTTGGGGGCCCTGTACTAAAATTGAAATTGAGCCTTGATAATATATTACGAAACCATATACTTCCTCCGTTTCGCAATACTCGCAACATAAGAATAGTAGCCACTATTCATGAACCAATCTTATGTTATATTTTATTACAAGTGTATAAGAAAAAACATAGTCAAGTGGGGTCTTATTTGATTCGTCTTAATGCATACTATCATAATATCAACTTTTTATAATTTTTACTTATCAATAATTAGAGATATTAAGGTTCAAAGTATTGCATTGGATAGTGTGCAAACAAGAAACGTTGCGAGTATTGCGAAACGGAGGAAGTATATATTATTAACATAGTTTAGTAATTTTCCTCTCAAAATTAATATAAAGACAAGTTGGTGTAAATTATAGACTTGTTAAAGAAAGAGATATTACAGTTGAATAACGATTTATTTTCTTACTTTCTCTATTCATAGTAACACTTGTAATCTTTTCTCTTCTATACGTACGAATTTTGCTCCAAAATACGGTTAGAATAGTATATTACTAAAGCAAAGACTTAGAAAAAGAGGAATTGAGAGTATAGAACTTGAAGAGTCTCTGACATTCAAAAAAAATGAAGAGAAAGAATGCAGCCTGAAAACTGTGTTGCTTCCCCACACTAGAAAAAAAAGCAAAAAGTAAGGCCCACAAATTGCATATCTTGAGAATTGAACCTGGATACATTCCAATATCAAAAATGTCGGCCAACACATCAAACCACTGAGGCATTTGACATCAGCTAAAAAACAACCTTGCTTAATAATTATATACTTCCTCTGTTTCTAAATAAGTGACACATTTTTCCAATATAGAAATGTCACAATAAGTAACATCAAGTTCAAAATAGGACATTTTAAATGATAAAATTACATGATTACCCTTACCTAAGCAATATATATACAATTGTTTATTTAGTTAAAGTACCTTTTTTCTTTTTAATTGTGGTCCCCAACTTTCTCTCTCTAACTTCCTTGGTTTTCCCCCACTTTTCTATGTTTCACTTATTTAGAAACGGAGAAAATATTACGTAAAACTCTAAGCTGTTGAACCCTTCAAAGTTTGGGGGCCCTGTGCGATTGTTCACTTTGAACACCCACAGGAACGGCTCTGTAAGGGGTATATATATAGTACAATATGTAGGTAACTTGCTTTGGGAACAAGTGACCTAATTACAATAGGAGTACATGACAACTAGTATATACATGATATTATCTCCTAATAGACATCCATCTTAATATTTCGTAACAGTTATCTTTTTCTGTTTTATTTTTATTTTTGGTATCCATCCCCTTCCCTGATTATAATAGAAACTAGCCCAATATCCACATATAAAACTATGAATTAAAATATTAATTATGAACAATATAACAATTAGTCTGTTTAGGTGATTTTGTATTTTTTTAAAATTTAAAACTGTGGAAAAAATTAATTATAGAAAAGGAATTGTGCCATATAATTAAGATATTTTTTAATAAAAAATTATTATTAATTTTTGGTGTCAATTCATATAATAGAGATAGATTCACTTTAGTCTCTAAATACATGATTTGCTCGGGAATGCTATATTTGAGTCATGCAACGCCATGAATAGATGAAGAAAATTGACGTAAATCAATAACTAGTGAGCAATTCATTGCAATTCAGACCAATAGAGTACAAGTCTTTATACTCAAAGAAATGGATGTGCTAGATAAATTAACAGATAATTTGTATGAAATTCAAGATAAAAAGAACTAAAATCTACATCAAATATTAAAATAATGACATGAATTTTACCTTCATTTAAAAAAAAAAAAAGATTAAAAAGCGTAGAATGGAGAGCAACTCTTGTGCTTTTAAGAACATTTGATACCAATTTTCATCATGCTTCCTTGACTTCCTACACACAAATAAATATAAATTGTAGTGTAAGTTTCATATTGAAGTTTTCATTTAATAAATAGGTTCATTCAAGTCAACTCATCTATTTACACTAATAAAAATATATTCAAACTATTGAGAGAATACTAAATGAGCAAAAGATAGTTTTATACATTTTCGCATTTTGGCATTTGTTGTTTCGTGGGCCAAATCTTAGAATATGTGATCTAGATACTTGGATTAATATATAAATGTGATGTATTTAAGCTATTATGGATATATTTATACTATAAAATTAATAGTAATATCTTGGGGTTGTTTTGTTTGAAGGGGTACGGTTTTAAAAATGGAAAGAATTCGTTAGCAAGTTTAAAAAGAAAAACGTATAAATTACATTGAAGCGATTTAAAAAGAACGGGCAAATGTTTTAATTTGTTCTCTAAATATGAATATACAACTCGAACGATAAAAAAAAAATTATTGTTAAGTCAGTGAGAACTATAATTGAGTTATTATATATAAGAAAATAATTAAGCAAAAAAGAACACGTATTTTCATCATCCTTCCTAAATTAAAGTTGAATTTATATTTTTCATATAGGATTTTCTTATATATTTTTGGTTCACTCATAATTCTACTGGAATATGGATTTATCAGGAAATACAAAATTGGGAGTTTTTGTTTTGGTATGCATGATATAAGCTATTCATGGAAGATAAGAATTCCAAGGGAAATAGAATTTCCTATGAAGTGTAGGAAATAAGTGATTGACTCCCCCTTTGCTGATTACTATTTCATGTAGTCAACCAAACAAAAAAGTTATTTACTAGGAAATAGACAAGGAAACTTATTCCCATGAAATGAGGTTTCCCATAGGAATTAAATTCCCACATGTAACCAAACAATGTATCTAAAACCTATGTGATTTTTGAAAAAAAAAGGCAACTAATCATAAACTTTAACTAAATGATTTACAAAATAAAATAATTTCTCTATCTTGTAATACTCGCAACATTTCTCACATACACGTTGTTCAATGCAATACTTTGAGCCTACATATCTCTAATTATTGAGATGTAAATATTATTAAAAAAAATATTGTCATTATGAAAGTATACGTTAAGATGAATCAAATAAGACTTCACATGGCTATATTCATATAGCCATGTGAGAAAATATGACGTAAGATTAGTAGGTGAATAGTGGTTACTATATTAATGTTACAAGTATTGAGAAATGAATAAAGTATCAATTTTCTATAGAAAAGTAGCATAACACACAAAACTCACCAATTCTGCAAACCGTCATCAATGTATAATAAAAAATAATCATATGAGATAATGTTAGAAATTATGTTTTGTGAAGACCATGAATAATCAAATAAATCAAACATTGAGAGATAGGATAGGGTAAGTATGATTTGAAATTGAAAGCATTAATTAAGTTATTAATTAAGTTATGGAAGATTCTCCCCAGTGGTTATAAGATCTTCCCCTAGTGGTTACCAGATAATTTTATTATGAAATTTCATAATCTACAATAGATAATTTTATGGGTAGTCGCATCTTACCACCAAAACTTTTTATGGTTTTAGAAACTCCCACCTTAATGTTTTTTTTTTAAATTCCACCTACCATTTACGATTTTATTAAAAACTCCCACAACTTAACGGTTTTTGTCAAATTTCATTAACAAAATCGTTAAGTGGGTCCCACATATACATTTTGTTAACAAAATGGAACTTGAAATAGTTGCAATTCTTTCCAAATAGTTGTAATTTGTTCCAAATTTGCTCTAAATTTGTTGAGGATTTGCCCTTAAATTGATGAAATTGACTTTAATTTTAGCGTGAACTAATAATAAAATGCATATGTGGGGCCCACTTCACGGTTTTGTTAATGAAATTCAACAAAAAATCATTAAGTGGTGGGAGTTTCTAAAAACGTGAAAAAATCATTAATGTGGGAGTTTCTAAAAACGTGAAAATTTTAGATGGTTTTGAACAAAAAATCCTAATTTTATTTGCATGCGATGTGTGTTTTGCCTACTGTAACATGATAAAATGTGAAGGTACACAACATATTTTGTTTTCAAGCTAAATTCATTTTGGCTCATTTTTCTTTGAAAACCTCCTTTACTCCACACTATCAACTACAACTTTTGTTATATAGTACCCGGTAAGGTATTTTTTGCTCATTGTCCAGATGAGAAAACATTCAAAAGTACTTGAAAATACTTTATCATATTTTTCACTCATGCTAAAATAATTTATCATGATCAATTTAATCAAATGTGCCTTCACTCATGAACAATAAATTACTCATGTATTTCAAAATAAAAAATATTAAAAGTATATAAAAGTATGGCAAAATGGGTGTCTATTTATAGATCTCAAGAAAATATAATCGTTGATATATTTTTTAATTGTTTTTACTTTGTAGATTTTTAGATATTTTAGTTAGAAGTTTGGAACATCTTTTATGAAAAATCTAATGGCTAAATTTGGAAATAAAAGTTAATTACTTAATAAACTCATTGATTTATTTTTTTTTTTTTCTTTTTTTTCTTTTTGGTGTCCACCCCCACCTCTTCACTTATATAATAGAGATATGTTATATGGGTAGATACTCATTTTACATTGTGATGCAAGATGAATATATAATCTATAAAAACGAAATTTAAACATTATAAATATGATAAGCACAAGTTACCTCTCAATTATGATTTTCTGGTTGGAAAGTTGGCAAATCTGGTGGGAAAGTTGTCAATGTTTGGCCTTGGGGTGCTCTGCTCAACAACAAGCTCTCCACATAAATATCATGATAACTAATAGCATTCCGAATAGATCGTCCCAAATGTCTTATTTGGTGAGTTTTGATGTTATAAGACATGATTCCATGTTTATGAAAGTCCTCCATAAAAAAGGTATCACTTTCCTTTTCATATGTGAACTTTCCAAATTGTCCGGTACTAAAAAAATCGTAAGCATCCGAACTAGACTCCCCACAAAAGGATAGACTCCATGATCGCATTCTCTCACTATCATTTTCTTTTAAAATCCATATGCAGCTAGTTAATTGAGATATACCAAAAACTGCAAAAAAATCGCCAAGAATAAAAGGAAATTTCAACATTTGACTGTCTAGAGCATCATCTGTCAATTTTATACGGCAAAATTTTTCGGTATCGAAATCGAATGAAAGAACATGGGTGCCTCTTTTAGCAAACACCACCATCCAGTGTGCAGCCCCTTGTGAGACATGATGATAAGAATAATGGCATAGAGGATGATCAAAATTCCACATAATTGATTTGGTTCTCCATTGGTTTTCATTCAAAGAATAAATTTCGAATGGAATTGACATAGGTAATGTATGACTATACACATCAAACGTCCTAGTAGAAAGAACCACATCAAACGTCCTAGTAGAAAGAACCTTAAAATCATTCGTAAGGGGGGAAAATCCCATGCAGTATATATCGGAGTGGCGCGGACAAGCAAGTGGAGAGCAAGGAAGTATCAAGGATTTTCGGATTGAAGGATTCCATAATTGTAATGGAGCGGAAGCATTGAGTGAAGGATCATGTAACAATAACAACCCGTTACAACTTCCAACAACCTTGTATGATGTAGAGGTATAAAGGAGTTGGGTAGTTTTCCTAAACGTTTCACTACGACGAATTGTGAATCTAGTATAATTTCGATTTTCTTCCATGACTAACAACATACGAGACTTGTTGTCGTGTTTGTTGTTGTTGCGAATTCTTGCGAGGTACATACACGTGAAATCAAAAGAATCGATTAGAGAACGCCATAGTTTACAAACGCATCTAAACATGAGTAGACTTTTAACCGGTAATCCTGCCAAAACCTCCATTAATAACTCGGGTGGTAAATAATTGTTATTTGATGATTTGGTAAAACCCCATCTTCTGTTTTTGTGTCTGTATCCTCTCATTAAGATTGATGGCTTCGAAATATAATATAACCATCTATGTCCCATATATATATAGAGAAAATTTGGTAAAACCCCATTACTCCTTGGATATTGATTAGTATCTCTATAATATCCTATTTCTAGTATAATTTAATCTTTGAAAATAAAATAATATTTTTCCGAAGATGATATCTTATCCTAACACATATAAATATATATCTGTTAAGTTTGAGGTTGGAATTTTGCTGGGGTGCGCAAAGATGAAGTTTTTCGAAGCGTATTAGTAATCTAACAATGAATTAGTCTAAATTGAATTGAAATTTGGATAGAGAAAAAGAGAAACAAACCGAAGATGGCCTGGTGTTGGTAGGGTTGACGGAAACCTGGTGTTTGCAAAACTCCGACGCATAAGTATGTTGTTGTTCATAGATCGATTCCTATGGCTGGCTAATGGCTATTCTCCTTCCTTTTCCTCTATTTTTGTTCTCTGTTTCCCAAAAATTGTCTAAATTGTAGTGAAATTTGGAGAGAGAAGTAGAGATTTCACTTGAAAGGGACGATGGGTGGGAAGGGAAGAGCCGGTGGGTAGAAATAAATTTATAAACTTAAGATGGACATTGTTGTAACAAGTGATAAGATGGGAAAAGCCAAAGACCTATCTGATAGATGTGAACAGTAATATTTATCAGATAGGTTTGTACTACATTTTAAAAAGATATACTATAATTTTTTATTGTACTACAATTTTCAGAAACTATACTACTTTAACCTGTATATAAATATACTACATTACGCGAAAAATATACTACATAAATATATAAGTACTACGTTTTAAAAAAAAAGCTTGATATGTGTCCAACTCTTACCTATCCGATAGGTAATGGGCACCCCTCAAGATGGCCTAAAGTATTATTTTTCACTCTTACAATATAAAAATTGTATATAAAGCTTGGCTTGGTCTAGTAGTAAGAGTTTGACCATATCATTCCCCCTACTTTCAATTGCCTGGCCTAACAGGACCCGAGCGGAGTCCGGGCCACTTCTCCATACCAAAAAAATATATATGTAAATTGTATAATACAATCATATAATGATCCTCTAAAGTATTATTTTTCAGTTGTATTGATTATTATCATTGTATTTGCGTATCTACAAACTAAAATTAATAGAACTGAACTAAGGTTTTAAAGAAACTTTAACTAATGGAAATAATTAGATTTAAGGTTTTGGTTGGTAGAGTTTAGTACGTGTAAGATGGAGTAATAACAAATTTAAGTTTGTAAAATATGGATGAGTTACAAAAGTAATAGAGTACATTTACCTTAATTACTAATTTGGCCGAAGAGCTTCAGTTTGGTCTTTGTACTCCTCTTGATTTCCCAAGTGTTTTCCTAAGTAAACAAATTAAGTGTTTTCCTAAGTGTAGATTGTGGAATCGTGTGAGCAAATGGTGGGGGAGTGCCTCAATGGGGTTATGGGTACCGGGTAGTATTAAATAAACAATTGTGTTTCTTTTTAATTTATATTAGTAGGTTGGATTTTTTTGTTTTTTTCGTTTTTTCTATTTTTGGCGTTCCCCACCCGTTCCCTTATAGAATAAAAATAACAATTGGTAGCCAAATAATAGCTTATTATAAAAAATTAGGATTTTTTTATCAAAAAAGGCATTATAATATAATTTCTTTTGTAAGAAAACACCTTACATAACATTATATATCAAATTATCACACCTTCTTTTCATATTTCAGTGAAAAAGAACTTTTAGGTCATTGACTCTGTTTTTCCCACCCTTCTTGTGTATCGGAATTTGTTCCAAAATCTAAGAATTGACATACGTGACTTTCATACACATAAAAGGAGAAAAAATAGACCCATAGATTGACTTTTTGGCCTAAATATGATAATAAGGTTGTATAATTTGATAAATAATGATATATAAGGTGTTTTCTCTCCAAAAAAAATTAAAAGGTGTTTTTTCACAAAACTTATAATCATTAAGGTATTTTTTAACAAAATTTCCAAAAAATTATATATTGAATGTGACATATTGTGAAACGAAGACTCTGGGAACGTATACATACTTCATCTGTATAAGACAAAATGTGTATGATCTATTCTATTACAGGCCGGTCAATCACATTGCTTCAACACATTGTGTCCTGGATTTGTCAACACTAATAAAGATATACCAATTGATTCAAGAATTATTGGTGGCTCAAAAAAAGGAAAAGTACAAAGGTGTATAAGTTTATATGTCTATCAGGTATGGAGTAAGGAAAAATTGTATATTACCACCTTTTATATACCTCTTTTTGTAAATTACCACCTTAATTTTTTTTTTTTAAATTACCACCTTTTGATTACAAAAATTCATAAACTCCCACCACATAACGGATTCCGTCAGGTTTACCGTTATGTGGGGTCCATATTTCTCTCTCCTAGTTTTCCACCATCCTCTCCCCTAACAAACCAGCCCTAACCACCAGAAACACCACCCTCAACGGCCACCGCACACCCAGATTCTTCAGCCACCACAACACCCCTCCGGTAACTCCAACCCGACACCCATGGTTGCTCCTCTTTCTCTCACTCCCCTCTCGTTGCTTAGCTTCCCCTTTTTCCTACCACTGCACCACGGTGGTGCGGGCCCCAGCACCCGTAGTCGCCCAATGCATCTAGCCCCACCATGGCCACGCAAACCACCACCATTAAGACCATCTCTCTCCACAGAGTTTTGGTGGTTGTTGTGATGGTGGTTTGGCAGTGTATGTAGTGGGGAAAAAGGGGAAGTAGAGTAGAGAGAGGGGAGTAAGAGACAGAGGAGTAGCTATGATGTTAGGTTGGTGTTACCGAAGTGGGTTGTTGTTGTGGTGGCTAACGAAATAGGAGGTTGGTGTTGTGGTGGGTGAAGTATCTGGGTGTGCGGTGGCCGGTGAGGGTGGTGTATCTAGTGGTTAGGGCTGGTTTGTTGGGGAAGAGGGTGGTGGAAAATTAGGAGAGAGAAATGTGGGCCCCACATAACGGTAAACATGACGGAATCCGTTATGTGGTGGGAATTTATGAATTTTTGTAATCAAAAGGTGGTAATTAAAAAAAAATAAAAATCAAGGTGGTAATTTACAAAAAGTGGTACATAAAAGGTGGTAATATGTAATTTTTCCATGGAGTAATTAGAATTTCTAAAACTAATGTATTTGCTTTAAATTCAATTACATTGTTACTTAACTCGGTGATTGAATGGAAGGATCCCAAAAACATGAATTGGTGGCTTGAACTTTGTGGTATGGTTGTTGGATTTTGGCCGCAACAAGTATTGACCACAATGGCAAATGCAGCGACTTATGTAGCAGTTGGTGGGGAAGCATATGGACCCCTAGATCAACCACTTCCACGTTCCACCCATGGGAAATGGGTACTACCCTTCTGAGAACTTGTTCTTGACTGCTTATTGTGTTAACTTCACAGTTTTGGATGCAAATCGTCAGCATATTAATCCTCAATAGGGATGTCAGTGGGGCGGGTTTTGTGGAGACCCGGCCCGCACCCGCCCCATTTAGGTGGGGATGGGGGAAGTTTTCGCGGGGATAGGGCGGGGGTGGATGTTAGTCCATACCCGCCCCATTCCCGCCCGCCCCGCCCTATCCCCGCCCGCCCCGTCTGAGCCCCGCCTTAGGTATTCTCCAAATGCCTAAAATCCTAAATGTTATTAGTTGTTTACTGCTTTTATTTGAGACTTTTATTTTCCAAAGGCTAAAATTCAAAATTACTTTTAAACTTTTGTTTTCCCTCTCCCCTAACCCTGATAGATTGGGGCAGGGATAGATTTTATTTTGTCCCCGTTGGGGCGGGGATGGGGACAAGATTTTCCCCCGCCATGGGTGATGGGGCGGGGATGAGGATGCGTTTTTTAGGCGGGGATGGGGATAGGAACGCCAACACCCGCCCCGCCCCATTGACATCCCTAATCCTCAACAAACTGAAGTGTATGCACCTGATTGGCATTATGGTGTCTACGATATGGGACTATATGGTGAAAATGGACGGACGATATGTTATGGTGGAACCACTTTATGATCAGGATTTACCAATGTTTTTCCATATGCTTAAATAAATAAAGACATTTTCTTATCTAGTAACTTGATTTGTCCGTGTTTAAATGGTAATTTACTGGATAGGTTAAGGTTATGTTCGTTATCATTTTCTATTTTCAGCTTTCACTTTCTTTTTAAAACCAAAAGCCAAAATATGAAAAATAGAAAAAGTGGATTTCGGCCTTTTCTTGTCAGATTTCAAAAGAAATGATTAGTAACTTTAAGGCTAATTTTAAGTTTTTTTTACAACTGACAGTGATACCGAAAGACCCATAAGCTAATAGTTTATAATAATTTTTACATATGTTTGGTTGGAAAAACCATCTTCGAAAGTTCTACTCCCTGTGAATTGGTAAGTGGATTTGTTATTTGGTTGATAGAGGATATGAGAGGTGTAGAATTGTCTGTAAATTTTTACTTCATACGGAATGGGGGTAGTAGCTTATCCATTCCCATAGATAAGTAGAAATCCATGTGAAAAGTAACGTCTATTATAGACAACCAAAAAAACATTTCTATCGATTCGACATAGGAAGTTTATTACTATTTACGAGAAATCCTTTAATGAACTAAACAAGCACTTCATATCTAAAAATGGCCAAATCTTTAACCCTTAATCTTCTATTTCATTCAACTTTTCAGTTTTTGATTAATTATTTCATGATTATTGTTTTCCTCTCTGCTTTTCTATTATGGAAATTATTTGATTGCCATGAGTTAGAGATATTTATAAACAAGGATTTTCATAAGGTTCAAAAAGATGAATTTATGATCATGATGAAAAAAATGTAATAACACTTTTGTTTCTATTAGTTTTATAGTATATATTTTAAATTTTAAATGATCATCTAAAAAAATATATATAAAACTTGCTTTGATTTTGAAATAAAAAGGATGTGCTTATCTTGATGAAGATTGAATCTCATTATTTTATCTTTTAACTTATCCTTTACCTTTTAGGTTAATTATTATCTTTTATATTTAGCTTCATCATCTTTTAGCTTAGCTTATATTTTATGATTAGGATTAATATTGTTATCTTTTATTCTCTTACTTGTATATTTAAAACCCTTCACATCAATGAATAGAATACAACTCTTTCACAACTCTTTGCATACTTTACTCTTCTCTACTTATGTATGTACTTAGGGAATCATTCTCAATGTGATTGAGATGTTTTTTTTTATATATAATTTTGTTTGTGAAGTGGACACATTTTTATTTACTCGGATACAAGTAAAAAGTTAGGGTACCTTTCTTACAATAGTATTGCATAAGTTATATAAAGAGGTAAGCATAAAACTATTTGAGAGTTATAACTTTTGTTTATTTGTAAGATGAAGTTCATCTGTATCTTTTTTTATGGGACGGATAAAGTAGAAGATAAGGACATATTTAATAACATGTCAAAAAAAATTGAAATTTTGGCCAAGATCTAGGCATAGATCCGCAAAGAGTACTGTACAGTCTACAACTCTACACTGTACAATAAGGTTGGTATAGTTGATGCTCAATTCTCAAAAGAGCAGAAAAAAGGCAAGTATACGGAAAAACCCCAATTTCAAAGTACACGTGGACAATTTAATCCAATATTGAGCTTCCTCAATATATAAATTCATTATATTTAAAGCTGTCGGATCATTTCCTTTGTAATCAATTAACCCAGAAAATTAATATTAAGAGAGAGAAAGTCAGGAAGTAAGATCCATTAATGGTGTCCAACAAGAACTCAGATTGGCCTCCTACTGGTTGGAAGGTCCAATTCAAGATCAAAAATGGCCGCAAAATTAAGGTATTATTGCTAGATATACTTCATATCTTTTCTACCTACTCTTTTCTACTGATTTTCTATTAAATTAGGGTTATAATATACTTGTTCATTTTTAGGGTTTATGATACCATTTTTTGTGCTGCTTTGAGTGCATAGTTGTTGAGATCAAGTGGTTTGAGATTGTGGACGAACTTGTAATGGTTTGATTTTTACATGCAATCATCTTAGTGTAGCTATTTGTCACCGAATTTAAGCTATTGAGCTGAAGAAACGATTGAATCTATGCAATTGAGATGTCAAATTTTGATTAAATTTTTGAATCTAAGCAATTGAGCTATCACTTTTGATTTTTTGGGGGGAGGGAGATGGGTGTTGGCAAGAAGAGTAGATTGGTAAGCGGGGCGCTCCAACAGGGCGCGGCGCGTTCAGTTGTCATTAGGACTGAGTTTTGAAGCTTCTAGGTAGTTACTGTGTTGATTTAGGCTCCGTTTGGTTGGATGGAAAATCATGTTCAATCATTAGGAAAACTATTTTCCGCCCCCTTTCAAACCAAACAAAGGAAACTAGGGAAACTAGTTTTCAGGGAAAAACGTTTCCTCTCAACCAAACGGAGCCTAAGTGTGATGTGACCCCAATTTTTGGAACCTTTCAACCTTCCAGTATTAAGGTTGGAAGAAGGGGATGTTGGAAGGGATAAGGATTAGGGATAAAGTTTCAACCGTTTATCAGCTTTTACGGCAACCAACTTGATTCACGTTATAAGGATAATGATCATGCCTTTCTGTCTTTCTATATGAGTACATGCTGTGAGTTACGCTGCATACTCGTGTTCCAGAAGTTCCACTATTGTTCTTGCATTGTTTCTTGGACATCGATGATTCAAAATTTAAAGGTTTATTGGCGTTAGTGCTATGAATGTTATTTTATCATTATAGATCTATAAGAACTGTGCTATACTTTCTGTGTATCTATAGTTATGGACCTACCTCATGGTTGCTGAAGTAATAGTCTCTTGTTTACAGTACTATACCAACTCAAAAGTTGATCAAAAATTCTATTCAAAACCAACTTTGCTTCGGTATATTGAAGATGGATGCGTCAGCAGTGAAAAGCTTGAACCTGTAAATGAGCATGCTAAGAAGAGTTCAGGGAAGATGCAGATGGATGTGAGTCCGATGATTGTCAAAATCATGTGTGCTTTTGCCTTTGCACTTCTTTTTCTTTCTAATTGGTTGATGTCATATTTTTAGCTAGTGGAAGCAAATGATTTTGAGTGGTTACCCACTGGTTGGATTCTAGAAAGGAGAATCAGGAAGAGTGGTGCCCGAGCAGGAACTCAGTATAAGGTACCATACTTGCAATTGTAAAAGATGAGTCCATTGTTTGTTTCTTTCTGACTTTATTAAATTACGGGGAGTTTTGGTCAGCTATCTATATATTTTGTGGTGAGAAGCTTAATACATGTATAGGGATTCTAATGTAGACCTATTTAGGCATGACGTGATCGTACTTTATGT
Organism: Patellifolia procumbens; assembly: GCA_947645195.1. Lineage (NCBI taxonomy): Eukaryota > Viridiplantae > Streptophyta > Magnoliopsida > Caryophyllales > Amaranthaceae > Patellifolia > Patellifolia procumbens. The sequence goes on from CANSGD010000863.1 coordinate 57,299, forward strand.
TGGTGCAACTGTGACTGTTCTTGCTGAAAATTCCTGGTATATTATGGTGTGACTTCTCCAGTTTCTCTTAAGCTTCTTTCTCTCTTTGGCCTAGAAAGTCTTCCATAGGTTGATAAGTACTGTATTGAAGTAAATGAAGGTTTTATTGAAGGTGATGATTCTAAGTCAGACTCATTGTGAACTTTTGATTACTTACATGTCACTTTTTTCCTCGTGTCTTTGGACTATCAAGTACAGAAAGTTGATGGAGATAGCCTTCATCAGTGTCTGTAACATATATTATAACTGTATGAGTATATTAGCAATTCAACAATCACTTCTTGTAGGGAGGATCAAAACAGGATTCTAGTTTGTATCTTTAGCTATGTACTAATTCGATATTTTAAAATTGCAACAGGGGGGGAAGATGTGAGAGAGGGAGAAGGGGCAGAGGGAGGGGAAGGGGGAGGCACAGGGAACTCATGCTGCAAGGAGGGAGATAGAGAGAGACAGAAAGAGGTGCCCATGTGTTGAGGAAAGAGATAGAGAAATTAGACGCAGAAAAAAGATAATGTCTAGAATCTCTAGATGACTTCAAAAATTCCCAATAAGGAAAGTATTTATACCAACAAAGAACGAAGGAAAGATATAAAATTTGGACTTTTTCCCCTTGGCTTGGGTCTTGCTCGAAGGGTTTGTTTATTGTTGATTTGCTGGTTGATGATACTTAAATCAAGAAGAACACTAGTGTGGTTTGTTTATTTTCATCAGTGAAGGAAACTTATCGACCTTCAAAGTTTGAGAGTACAGTAGGCCTTGATAAGTAATTAGTCAGTAAGAAATTGGCACTTGTTCTCTTTCCCAAATCATAAATTGCCTCTTTATATATGGTCTTGTAGATGCTGCTGACCTGCTTTTCCAAATATCTGAAGGAATCAATAACTTCATGCTTTTTTTAATTTAATTTAATTATTTCTGCAGTGTTTTATTGATCCATCAACTGGAACTAAATTCTTCTCAAAGCCTGAGGTATTGCGATATCTTAAAAGTAAACAGCGCGGTGCTGGATCATCTAGACGGAAGGACAGGAGAGGCAGTGGGTGCTCTTCCAACAAGGTTTCTTTCTTATTATATTACAAACTCATGGGGTTTGACTTTGCTGTTATGCAATATCGCAGTTACTTATTGTGATACACTGTGAATATAAACTATCCTTCCTGCATTCCCTGTACGGAACAGATCTTAAGCACCACGAATAGCTTGCGATAAATGGTCTTTTCTCCCATATACCTGTGTTTCTATTCTGTTTGATTTTGTTATGGCAATTATTTGCAGCTTTATGACTGTGTAGGACTTTGGATATACTTTCTCTACTTTCTGTGTGTGGAACCAATTCATAAGAACCATGAATTGGACTTGGAAATATATTTAAGTTGCAGGACAACTTGCTATAAATACTCGTTCTCCCATGAACCAATTTTGTCAGCCTGTAGTAAGATACTTGTGGACCTGTAATCGGTCTAGTTTGAAACTAATTGCTATGCAATATGATCTCTATGGCTCTATCCCAAAAATATTTCTAGAAGCCTGGTATTTCGGTAGCTCAACTTTTGTTGTTTTTGGTAAATGTTGAAGTTTTGCAATGATATTACGGTTATTATGGAATAATGGAATATACAAATTTCTTTATGTTCCTTTTGTGTAAGGTGATACAGACGGAATCCGAGTAATTTGTTTTGCCCGAGTGCGTCTTATATGACTGAATTTTCATTGTAGAGGTTATTCGGTTCACAAAGGGCTCACAAGTCCAACTTGGATCCAGAGGTGTCACAAATTCCAACACGTGTTAGGAAGAGTCAGTCTTCAGGAAAACTAAAGGTTGGCCTCGCTTCAATTCACTTTTCGTCATCTGCTTGCAACTGTTATTGCCAATGAGCTTTGTATGTTGCTTGATCTCTAACTATTCTACAGTTGTGTTATTGAAAATGTTCTTTAGGTTGTAACTGAAAGGACTGTGGATGAAGAGTTGCCATCTGGATGGATCAAGGAGATGAGAATCAAAATGTGGAGAAGTAAAGTAGTGCGGAGAGATCCGGTAAATAAAAACTCTCTTAAGCTCCCAAAGGCATTTGCTTGGGGGATGTATACTTCAGTTTGATATATCTGTTCCATATACAACTCCCACGATTAATAGCATTTTATACTTGGCTTATGTGTCTATTACCAAACCCTGTCGCTGATATCAATGTATGATTTTAAAATCACTACAGTTCTATATTGATCCCGGCAGTAGTTTGGTCTTCCGCTCCAAATTGGATGTTCTACGCTATGTGGAGACTGGAGAGGTTAGTAGACATGCATTTCAGAGGAGAAATGAAAGCTTCAATGGAGAAGACTTTGCCACTGGAAAGACCTCTGTAAGTCTCCTCTGATATGCCGAAATAACTACAACTACATCTGATGTTTTGGTTGTTGGGGAACGATTGACAGTTTCTACTTTGGTTGTTGAGGACCATTTGGTAGTTTCTACTGGCTACATTGTGGGTCCTTTTTATTTGAGGCCGTGCTCTTTGCATATGATAGTTGTTACTTTGTATCTGGCTAATTGAGGACCATATTGCTACTTTGTAACTGGCTTGCTGTTTGCACCGCATTGACTAATGCTTGTACAAGTACTTCGGAAAGTTACCGCTCAAAGTTGCTATGCTTTGTAAATGTCGAAGCCTTTACAATCGCACAACCCACATCCTCTTCTTTATGTCTTTCTAGAAGAATAAATGCTGCATCATTTTAGTTTCCTTTCAATTGGCATCACTTAAACCACGACAAGAGTTCTCTTCCCTTATACATGGTAATCGGCTTCCCTATACGCGTTTACTGGTGAGCATGATAAACATCCGAAAATGAAACTGACTAGGGTGTTTTAGTTATTTATTTATGGTTATTACAATATGTCAAAGGACCAACTTGAGGCCCAAGATCAGTTCTATAATTTATCATGCCCACTCACGCTAAAGCCCTTTTGGCTTGAAGTGTGGATGTAGCATAGCCTTGCCTCCCCACAACTGGTGCTTGCCGGTAAATATTCCACTTTGGAAAGGAGGGTTGTGTAAAATTTGAACCCATGTGGTCAACTGGCACTTGATACCATGTCATTAGACCAACTCAACCAAAAGCCTAAACTGATGGTTGGAGCCCCAATATCGGTTTTATAATCTGTCAACAGGGACCATGTCTGTAAAAGCTTGACTTGGAAGGATTCAGAAAATTTTTGGTGATTGGTGATTTGTCCAATCTGACATCACAAACATACAGGAAAGTTTTTGACCTTTCTTTCATGGTTGGGCTTGGGCTGTGTTGCCACGGCAAAAATGAAAAAGAAGCACATGACTGATTGAAGCTAGTGTTTATGCTCTGAGGCTGATATAGGATTAGAGCTCATATATGAAATAAGAACTTCAGCTTGATTCAACTAATTCCAGTTATGGCTAATGGCTCGTGTTCAATATTCCATACCAAGCTTAGCAGCCCTATGAGCATTTTTGTGCTTTCTTTTGGATGTTGAGCCACAGCTGTAAAGTATATTGATATAGCAATTATTTCGTCTGAGCATCTTTCCTGAAAGAGTGGTGCATATGCGCTGTCTTAAGTGTGACGGAGACTGATCAATTCTATGGTGTCCTGCCTACTGAGACTGCTAGGATGACAAATCTTGTTAATTGTCATCTAAGTCACCTCTTAGGAACAAGTGGTCTCTCCTTTTTTAAACACTAGCTCCACATATGGCAAATAGTCAGATTATAGTCATATTCCGTCTTGTTTTTATTCCTCATTGTCTGAAATCTTAATAGAGGAATTACAGATCACCAGCAATATATATAAGATCCCTAGTCCCAATGAATTATTGCAAAATAAAAAAATCAATATTACCTTAAGGAATTTAAAAATATACTAAGCGAGAAGAAGGAAGAATGAGAAAGATAAAATTTGTTGATTAATTGTTTCACTTTAAGAAGTACATCAAGTGCTATTGTGTAGGCCACCAAGTACATCACTTCTCACAGAATCAAACCTTTTCAATATGTTTTCATGTTTCTGTGAATAATAATGCTCCCGTCTAATTGCAGGTATGGAGGAGTAGTTTTTTTTTTAATGATATTTGGAAAATAAAACCACTAAAGATAAACACTCGTGAGTTTAATAACGTGTGTTCATCTTTAATGTTTTTCATTTTCCAAATATTTTCACACTTGTTGCCACTCTTTTGTTTAACAGTTTCAGATGACGATTTATGTTATGGAACCCCAAATCATTTTGGGATTATGGCTTTGTTGTAATTGTTCTTATGAACACTCGTAATTTTTCATTAAAACCTTAAGTCTGATACATGGCAAGTATATAGAAGGAAGATTAAGAAAAGAGGATACTTGCTTATTAATTGTCGCAGTTTACGAAGTACATCAGGTGCCCTTTATGTAGACTACCAACAAAACTAACATAGCTAAGCATTAGTCAAGATGTCTAAGTCATGCCACAGACATAGGAAAGTTGGTCCATGCTGATTTTTTTACTTAAAACTCACCAAGCAAACAGAAACTTTGGTGAAATGTAAGCATGTACTATAAATCACCAAAAGCAACCATCACAGGCCAAAACACAAACACAAATTTAAGCCACTAACAACGTTGGCTGTTTCTAACTAAACTAAACCAGGAAATTTAGGAAGTAATTGGACCACTAGTCCACTGTTGTTTGAAGTGACTCATGGGGTTCATAGGTAGAGAGCTTTACCCCTGCACAACATTGACAGTTTCCAAATATCAGAATTCAGAAGTACATAATGTTGGAATGGAAATTAGACTAAATTAGATCCATTTTGATATTTTTGCATATACGTGGCTCTTGTTATGGTCTCTCATATATCCGGAAAGAAAAGAAGCAAATATTATCTTCGACGTATCCCCATTCTTTCACTTCCACGGTTCCACCCCATCATATTTTGGATCTGTGGCCAGTAAAGTTTATATGATTATGAACCTGACAAATTTAAAGACATTCAGAAGATGGAAGTTTGGAACTGCAAGTAGGTATCGGGATTGTATTTATTTTACTGTAATCAAAGAATGTTGGTCACACAAGAGCTTATACCCTGTGTGATTTGGTCTGCATGAGTTTTCATTGTTTTGACATCTGGATGTTTAATTTCTGTTTTTGTACTATCAGACATCTTCAAGTAAACAGGAAGAGACGCCAAAGAGCAATACCAAAGAACAGGTCTCTGCTGCTGAAGCACACAGTAGCCAAGCACTGCCTAAAGCTACTGACGAAGCCATCAACAAGAGAAGGACAAGGTCATCCTCTAGAGTCAGATCAGCTCCAGCTGGTGAAGATATGGTGGTGGCAACAGCATTACTTGAAAAGGTTTCGGGAACTAGCAAAACTGATGGTATGACCAAACAGACCCCAACAGCAGTCCCAAACGCTGATACAGAAGTTAAAACTCTCAAAAAGAGTAAACTTCCCTCTGTTCCTTCAGAGGGCATATTCCCTGAGGTAAACCCAGTAGCTGTTACCATTCAAGGCTGCAGTAATGGGAAAGCTCAGACTAGCAAAAGAAAAACTAAGGACACGAAATTCCCTTGTGTACCTTCCCGATCCTCTAAACGACTTGCTGGTGTTGATGCTGAAGTAGTGTACCACCCAATTTCCATTGAGCATGCTCTTCGGGCCACAAATAGAATGTCCTCCCGAACTAATCCCATCTCTAGTTTGGTATCAGTCCGAAATGAATTACAGGATGAGAAAATGGATAATGGTACACAAGATTGTATTGACCATGCTCTTCAGGCGTCAAGTAGAAAGTCCTCCAGGACTCTGCCCATCCCTGGTTTTGAATCTGTCCCAAAAGATTTACAAGAGAAGTGTCAAGATGTTAATACAATAGACATGCTTGCATCTCAAGAAGAAAAACATCGGACACTTAAAGCTGGTGCAGATTTTGCGCTAACAACGCAGGGAAAACCATCGAACAAGATTGGCGACTTAACATCTCAAGAAGAAAAACATTGCACAATTGATGTTAATTTAGATTCTGTTCTCACAAGTAAAGGAGAAACATTAAACAAGATTGACAATGAAACATCACAAGGAAAAATGCGTCGCACACTTGATGTTAATAATGAAGCTGTGCTTGCAACTTATGGCGTACCATCAAACAAGATTGATCACTCGACATTGCCAGAAGAGAAGCACTGCAGACTTGATGTTGATACCGAAACTGTGCTTACAGCTCATGGAGAACCATCAAACAAGATTTATGACTTAACATCTGAAGAAGAACTGCATCATACACTAGAAGTTGGTACTCAGGGAGGACTGTCGAACAATATTGGCGACTTAACATCGCAAGAAGAAAAGCATCACACATCTGATGTTGATCCAGACACTGTGCTCGTGACTCAGAGAGAACCAGCAACCAAGATTGATCATGACTTAACAACGAAAAGTTCCTTTCTCATTGATCTCAATGATCTGCAATTGGAGCAGGCTCCACCTGGGTTTTCCGAAAATGCCAAAGTTGAAGCGTCTCCAACTATGACAAAGCAATCGTTAGAGCATCCAAAGAATACTCTATTAAGGAGCAAGGTTGAGAACATCTCCAAGGGACGCCCAATCCTAGAAGACCAAAAGGGCAGCATTATTGGGAGGGGAACCGAGCAGCCCCAGTCTGAATTCTGCTTTCCATCACCGTTGTGGTCAGATCCATGCCTTGAATTTGCATATAAAACTCTTACTGGTGCAATACCATTTGATGATAATTTGGCTATCCAGGATTATCTCCAGCATCAACTCCGCACTTCCGAAGAGAGCAACGACAACCAGTGTCATTCTAATTTGTGTGCACCGAGCTTCTTAAAAAATGAAGAAGCAAAGATGGTATCCCCATTACCCGAAGACGTCAACTTCCCTGAAATCAAGCAGGTGAAGAATAAATGATATCTATGTTGCTCTGTAGGCTTCTGTTGTAACTTTTTGGTATATAAAGTATATTGTATCTTATTCAAAGGAAGCAACTTAGGTCAAGTTTCTAACCATTTGTAATATCTTTAATTTTCTCTTAGTTGCTCATGGTAAATCTGAAGATGAAGGAATGCTGCTTTTCACTCTGTAATTGTGTTAAGCAAGTTTCTGGTATTTGATAGAATGATTACTTCCATCCATTTTTAGGAATTCTTGTTATTGTATGCCTTTGTCTGTTTGGGCTCTTCATTGCTGCAAGTCAAGGTTTTGACTAGTAGGCTTCGTACAAATGGTCCAGCAAATCACCTTTGAACCTTGATATTCCATGTTTAAAATTTGTCCCGCAATTATTTTACATATAATTCTTTTCGGCTGAAAATAGCCGAATTGAATTGAAGATCAACCAAGAGTTGATCTAATCTAACTCAGTTGAGAGAAATGAAATGAAGAGGAAAGAAGAACAGAGAGATTCTTTCATTATAGATCAAAAAGATAACAAATAGAATGAGAATACAAAGCTTTATATAGTAACTAGCTAACCAATTATAAAGCTAGCTAGCTAGCTAACTAACTAACTAACTAACTAACTAACTAACTAACTGAATTACATTTATTAATGACAGCTTATATCAGCTAATACACCCCCCTCAAGCTGGACTTAGGGTAGTTAGTCCAAGCTTGGAACAAAGATAATGATGGTTCTGAGAATTCAGAGCTTTGGTTAGCAAATCAGCCAATTGAGCATTGCTAGAAACATGAACTGTTTGAAGGAAACCAGAAGCCACTTGTTCCCTGACATAATGCATGTCTCTTCTCAAATGCTTAGTCTTCTCATGAAATATGGGATTATGAGCTAAGTGTTAAGCTGAAATATTATCACAATATAAAGAAATAGGTAGAGAAACTTGAACTTGTAAATCAGCTAGGAGATCATGTAACCACATTATTTCACTAGCAGCTGAGGACATACTTCTGTATTCTGCTTCAGTAGAGGATTTACTAACTGTCTGCTGCTTCTTTGTTTTCCAAGACACAAGATTAGAACCAAGAAAAATAGCATAAGCACTCAAGGATCTGCTGCTATATTGACAAGAGCCCCAATCTTAGTCACTATATGCTGTAAGCTCCAAGGTAGAAGTAGCTGAATAGAATAAACCTTGATGTTGTGTACCTTTGAGATACTTTATAACATGTAATACTGCTTTCAAATGTGGAACCCTAGGTTCATGCATGAATTGACTAAGATGTTGAACAGCATAGGAAAGATCTGGTCTAGTTATATTTAAGTATAACAGCCTGCCAACCAATCTCCTATACACATCAGGTTCATCAAGGACATCACCAACTTCAGTTGATAGTTTTAAACCACAAGATAAAGGAGCAGGAGCAGCAGCACAATCTTCCATATTACAGTCTACTATTATATCATTGATATACTTCTTTTGTGACAAGAACAAACCTTCATTACTTCTGATGACTTCAATTCCCAAAAAATAATGCATCTCTCCTAAATCCTTGATGGTAAATTCCTTGTCTAAAGCTTGTTTCACAGCTTCTATTTGTATAACAGAAGTACCTGTTACCAACATATCATCTACATAGACAAGAATAACTAGAAAATCTTGATCAATTTTCCTAGTGAATAAGGAATAATCTTGAGTAGATTGAATGAAACCAAGCCCTTTTAAGAACTTACTGAGCTCTATATTCCACTGCCTGGAAGCTTGCTTCAATCCATAAAGAGACTTCTTAAGTCTACATACCTGCCCTTCTTGAGCTTTATGATATCTTGTAGGAGGTTTCATGTAAACCTCTTCTTCTAAATGTCCATGCAAGAAAGCATTATTGACATCCAGTTGACAGAGAGGCCATTTATTTACTGCTGCTAAAGATAAAATAACTCGAACTATTGCTAATTTGGCAACAGGAGCAAAAGTTTGATTGAAGTCTTGGCCTGCAATTTGTTGATATCCAGTTGCTACCAATCTTGCTTTATATCTCTCTATGGAACCATCAGGATTTAGCTTTGTCTTGTAGACCCATTTGCTTCCAATAGCATGCTTGTCTTTAGGTAGAGAAGTCAAATCCCATGTTTCATTCTTTTCTAGAGCTTGAAGCTCCTGATCCATAGCTGTTATCCAATTCTTATCATGTTTTGCTTGATTATAACTCTTAGGTTCAATCACCTTACAAGAGTTGACAGCAAAAGAAACTGATTGAGAAGGTGAAACTGAAACTGCTTGATTGTGAGGAATATAAGTTTGAACAAAATTTTGTAGTTTGGTAGAGGGGATTACAGTTCTAGTTGAATGTCTGGGAATAGGTAAGGTAATATTTAGAGGTGGATTTGAGGTAATAGGGAAAATAGGTTCAGAGGAATTTGATAATGCAGTTTCAGGAGAAGGAGTTACAGTAGTATTAATAGGTGTGTTTGTAGGAATAGGTATAGGTGAGGAAAAAGAATGAGATGAAAGAGGGTTATTAGGTGAAGAAGGAGGTGTTTGATTTGGAGAATTAGTAAGAATAGGCATAGAATTCTTACCAATAGTAAAATCTATGAGTTTGGTAGGTAAACAAGAAACTGAATGTGTATTTGTGGAATAAGGAAATACAGTTTCAAAAAATACAACATCTCTTGAAACAAAACATGTGTGAGTATCTAAATCATAAAGCTTAAAAGCTTTTTGGCCAAATCCAATAAATATACATCTTCTAGCTTTATTATCAAACTTATCTCTTCTAACTTCAGTGTTATATGCAAAGCACAAACAACCAAATACTCTCAATTCATTATAAACAGGTTCTCTTCCCAACAACACTTCATAAGGAGTTTTCCAATCTAACAACTTCACAGGTAGTTTATTGATGATGTGTGTTGCTGTAAGTATGAAATCACCCCAGAATTTCTTGGGCAATTTGGCATGTAATCTGAGTGCTCTTGAAACTTCCAACAAATGACTATGTTTTCTTTCAACTCTGGCATTTTGTTGAGGCACATAAGGTACACTTTTCTGATTAATAATACCTTTTGGAGCAAACATTTGCATACATTGCTCTTTGATTATTTCTGTTCCATTATCAGTTCTCACCAGTTTAACTCTCCTATTAAACTGAGTATCAACCATAGACAAGAAATAACTCATTGTTTTCTGAACCTGCATCTTGTTGTGCAATAAAAAAGTCCATGTTAGTCTACTATGATCATATACCACAGTAAGAAAATAGGATGCTCCATTCAAAGCTACCACCTTGTAAGGCCCCCACAGATCAACATGAATCAAATCAAAACATTCAAGTGCCCTAATGGAAGCTTATGAAATTTTGCATGTATATTCTACAATACCACCACAATCACACTCCTTAATGTGTTGCATTTTTGATAATGAACAATGCCCTAATCTAACATGTATCATTTCCAAAGATACTTCAGATATGCCCTTATTATGAATGCTAGTGGAAGTTTTATTTGGTAAAGTCAACAAATCAGCATTATCTACACTTACAGTGTTGCAAGCAGTATTGATAGCATCTGTAATAGGTAATGAAGAAGGTACTCCAGCAGTAGTATCCAAGTAATATAAACCATGTTGTCTGTATCCAAAACCCACCACTGCAGTACTAATAAGGTCCTGAAAATAACACTTATCTTCTGTAAACTCAACCTTAACACCACAATGATCAATAAGCTTGCCAACAGAAAGCAAATTATGTTGAAAACCATGTACCAACAACACCTCTTTCAATACTATTTTGTCTGATATAAACACATCTCCAGTAATTTTGACTAACCTAAATGTACCATCAGGAAGCCCAACTTTTATAGGTTTAGGAAGATAAGTTTTCCTAATCAATAATCTTTCATCAAAAACCATATGATCACATGCTCCTGAATCAACTATCCAGCTATTTATGTCATTTTGCTTAAACACAGAACAAGTGAAAGAATGTGTAGTATTTTTACCTGAAAAACTGGTAAAAGCACTAGAGTCCACATTCTGTTTGTCTTTCATATTCTTCAATACTTCTTGACATAAAGCTGACAACATATCTGATGAGATCAAATTCACTCCAGCAGAATGAGCATGATCTTCAAGAGGTGTATCTACACAACCTTGTACATTGGCAGCTAATCTTGCACCATGTGATGAATTATTGCCTTTACTTGCTTTGATAGTATTGTACCACTCAGGATACCCAATAATCTTGAAACACTGATCTGCAGTATGACCTTTACCCTTGCAATGAGTACATGTTTTGTCCATTTTATCTTTCTTCCAATCTTTCTTCAAGTTACCAGTATTGTTCCTTTGATAACCAGTTTGACCATTTCTAAAACTCCTTTGAGCAGCCATAGCACTGCTTTCAATCAAGTGTTCTGTGGTTCCAGTAATTTCTTTTTGTTTCTCTATTTGTTGAACAATAGAGAAAGCTTTGTTGAGGGTAGGTAATGGATCCATTGATAACAGATTAGAAACAGTTGTGTCAAAGCCACTATTGAGTCCAAGTAAAAATTGAATCAACCTATCTTCAGATTCTAAAACATGAAATTTCTTGAGAAAAGAACAAGAACAAGTAGATACAACTCCACAACTACAGATTGGAAACGCTCTTAAACTATGTAGTTCATCTCATAGTTTCTTCAATTTCCCATAATATGCAACAACTGTCATATTATCTTGCTTCAAATTCTCAATTTCTTTCTTTAACTGAAAAATCAAAGGTCCATTGGAGTGACCAAATCTCTCATGTAACTCAGACCAAAGTTCAGCAGCAGTTTCAGCAAAACCAAAATCATCAGCTAAATCAGAAGACATAGAACTCAAGATCCAACTAATCACCATATAATCTGCTCGTTTCCATTGTTGATAAGTTTTATCAGTTACATCAGGCATGATTAAAACTCCATTAATGAATCCTTCCTTATTTTTGGCAATTAAGGCTCTACACACATTTCTACTCCAACGCATGAAATTAACACCAGTGAAAGAAGAGGCAACCAAAGCTGAAGTAGGATTATCAGAATTAGAGATAAGAAGAGGATCAATGTTACCTCCATTATCTATAGTTTTATCTCTATTGCTGATATTCTGCGCAACGAAATTCTCACCAGATTCATCAGTAGAAGTCGACATGATGAATTATCCAATCAAGATTCTTGAAAGAAACAAGAATCAAACTCAGTTATCAAATAATTTCAGCAAGAAAATTCAAATTGAATCTTCGCTTATCAATCAGAGATCAATAAAACTGTAATTCAAGTTTTATTAAGATCAAAAGAATCGAACCAATCTCTAGAATAGAGATGAGCTCTGATACCATGAAGATCAACCAAGAGTTGATCTAATCTAACTCAGTTGAGAGAAATTAAATGAAGAGGAAAGAAGAACAGAGGGATTCTTTCATTATTGATCAAAAAGATAACAAATAGAATGAGAATACAAAGCTTTATATAGTAACTAGCTAACCAATTATAAAGCTAACTAACTAACTAACTAACTAACTAACTGAATTACATTTATTAATGACAGCTTATATCAGCTAATATGAATTGTACTGAAAAAAATCGAACTAAAAGGAATAGTAAAATGGTAAGAGTAAGAGTAAAAGTATTGTCAAGAGATTAGTTCGACTAAAAATAATTAAACTGAACTGAAGAAAACAGGCTCTTAGGCCCAAAACTTACATGGCCTATCTTGTATAATATATTCACATAAACATGTCACTTGTACAAGAAGAGATTCAATCTCCATTGGATTTCATTGGTATAGAACCTACTTAAACTTAAAAATGAATTCGATCTTCTACATTGATACAGTACTTTGATAATAGTATATTTATTGGGACAAGAATACAAGAGTCACAGGAGTTTTGGTATATTCAGCATTTGACAGAAAATGCACATGATACTCTCAATCCTTAATCCTGGGAGCGGAAAGGGAGGAATGAGGGCATGCAGCTAGATTTCTTAGTCTAATGAAGACTGTCTCCATCCACCGTAGCTGCCATCTTGTGCTGTTATCTCACGATCGCGACCAGGAGCCTGGCAATTATGGAAGAACAAGCGTAAACAGTATCACTACGCCAATTCATATTCCAAAACAAACAGGAAAAGAAGCAAGGAAGAGGGGCCATTTTTTATCCCCCTATTCTGTAAATTTTGGCTTTAAATATAAGAGCTCACAAGTTCAAATAAAGGGTTACAAATATTGTATGCAATGTTATAAATCTCGATATCTAGACCTCAAAATTTCAACTCGCTATAAGAATTTGCTTTGTAGTATCAAATAGTAGTTGAAATACAATTCTCTCATGATCCATTCCCATGTTTTAGTATGTAACTCCATATTGCAAACACCTTACCAAGTAATTACACGAGCAACTTCACGAAAAAATCCTTATATTCCCATGATACAAATGTAACTAGTTGCATTATTGAGAATCGGAAATTCTAACTCCTAAATGAGATTGGAGATTCCTTTCCCTAATGAAAGACAAAGATACACATGATTGTAACTAAGTCGAAACATACCTTGCGGGTGAAGGAGAGGCTGAGTTTGATCTGTCCTCGAAATTCTTGATTCTTTACAACATTATATGATGTTGTTGGAACCCTTCCTTCATGGAACACTGGTTCTAATGGTATACTTTCATCACAAAGTCATTAAGATAAACAATTTGGTTAGCAATCATATGTAAGACTCTTAACTTTCTACACATCATTGATTGAAAATCGGACATTTTCGTTACTCACGTAGCTTCTCCAACACAATCATCCTCGGTACCACAATCACTATCCAAAATTTTTAGGGTGAGATTAGCACCCCCGGAGTTCACATTAAACGTAAAAGTTTCGTTCCATTCTGGCTCAGATCCTTGTCCTGCATGCATCAATAAAGGTAGGGTCCTTGATAAGATCGTGCAAAACTACCTACAAAGGGCCTTGCTCCTCATCTAAGAAGGTCTTGAAATTCGATAATTTTTACCTAGGTACTTTTAATTTTTTGTAATAAATATCAATATGATAATTTATAAAGCATACTTTCATGTTTTATGAGACATACAATTACAAAAAAAAAAAAACCCAAGGCCTCCGATATATTTAAGACGATCTTGAATAAGATAAAAGATAATCTGTAATTGATTTTTCTTGCTGTTAATAAACCTTTTATCTTGACATGATCTAAAGGAGATTAACCTGTTTTACAAAATCTGCATTACCTGATGCAACGCTGCTTTTCTGCTTCTGACCCCCGTAACTAACGATCACGTAGGGATCCATGCTATCTGCGTATTGAGCACGTAAAAATATAAACTGCTTGTAATTTTAACAATGTTACAAATTAATTATGAGGATTTTGAATATTTTGATATCATGATATGCATGATTACGCATAATTACGAGAAGATTACGACAGAGATGATTGCAACTTACTGAGAAAATCAGTGTCTTCAAGACCTTTGGCATTGTTAAGAACGACTTCAAGTATTCCTTGATCCATTTTCTGTAAACTGGAAAACTTGATCAGCAAATTAATAACAAATTAATATATGATCCATCTTGATGCATGAGGAAACGTATGTACTATTTATAGGAGCTACTTTTGGCTTTTGTCACGGTAAAGCAAAGCGGCTTCGGTATTTTGTTTATGGGCTTTCCATGTGATTTTGGTGGACGGGGTAGAAAGCTCCCATCCCACTGCAGACGTAGTAGTACCATCCTTATGTTGTTTCCAAGCCCCATCAACCACCAACCGTAGATCAGGAGCAATGGAGGAACATCCAGAGCAATAGTGATAAGGTGGACACCGAACTTGCTGAGAAGGAGTGGGTGTAGCAACCATAGTTAGTAGCGGAAAATATCGTTGACAATTGAGTTGCAGGAGTTGCAGGATCTGAGCAGGGGAACAGGGAAGTGGCGAAAGGCCACGTCATTACGGTGGCACCAAATTGTCCATAGTACAGCAGTGAAAGTGAACACCAGTGAACAATCAGGTCGTCGAGCAAGGTATAAAAAGAAGCTTTTAATCCAATCCGAAAGGCCCATATGGCTGATGGTAGACCTAATCCCCAAAGGAGAAGCTGCCCAAAGTCTTGTAGTAATGGAGCAATCTCGGAACAGATGCTCAGCAGTTTCTTCTCCAAGATGACACAACGGACATAGAGGAGAGACGTTCATAGATCTCTTTCTTAAATTGTCTATAGTAGACAAAGCATTATGAAGAAGGCGCCAAAGGAAAATCTGCCAACGTGGGGGAAGCTTCTGTTTCCAAAACGCACGCCAGAATAGGGACGAAGGTAGGTGCAGGAGATGTTGTCGTAATAACCACCAATATCCAGCTTGGGTAGTATAAACCCCATTTTTGGTGGAAGCCCAATATAGTTCATCCTCACACTGGGAAGGGGGGAGGGGTAGGGGAATGGCAAGAATGCGCTGAGCAGTAATGGGGACGAAAGTGAGCCAAATTAAAGGAGCATTCCACGTACCTTGATGCTGCAAAAGGTCACTTACATGGGAGAGTGGAGGGGAAGGAGCATTGTTAAACTGGACATGGCCTATACCAACCCATCTGTCGGCCAGAATAGAAGTTTGATTACCATTGTTGATGCGTGTTGCCATACCTTGTCGGAATGCTCGACTAACAGTGACCAGGTCACGGAAACACCAAGAAGGAGCACTGGAAAAAGACCCTGAGTGTCGAAGAGGACTCGTCCCATACTTAGCCAGGAGAAGCCTACGAAGCAAGAGCTGGGGATAATGGTGAATCCGCCAGGCCGTGCGGAAAAGCGTAGCTTGATTTAAGACTTCAAGATGGCGCATTCCTAAACCGCCACTATTCCGATGTTTTTGCAAGAGTTCAGTCTTACACAAATAAAGGGGCTGTTTGTCCACTGTTCCAACCCACCAAAAACGTAACAAAGCCGAGCTTACCTTTTTTAGTACAGTTTTAGGCAATAGAAAGACAGACATGAGGTTTGAAAATATTGTCGAAAGGACAGAATTAATAAGGAGCAACCGGGCAGGCTGGGAAAGCATGGCAAATTTCCAAGAAGAGATTTTTTGACAGACACGGTCATGAAGGAAGGTAAATAACAGGACAGATTTACCTGTTACTTCCAATGGACACCCAAGATAACTTGTGAATGCAGGAACAGAGGAAACATCAAGGGGCTGTCGTAAATGAGAAATGAAATGCTCAAAAGTGTTAGAACTGAACTTAACAGAAGATTTAGCCAGGCTAACCTTTTCCCCCCGAAAGCGCACAGAAGTCATCCAGCACACTACGAATATGATGACAGGAAGCTTGAGTAGCCCGGAAAAAGAGAAGCGCATCATCAGCAAAGAATAGATGCGAAATAGAGGGAGCACCTCGACTAATCTTAATAGCCTGAAGCAGACCAGCTTGTTGGTCATGTGCAAGCTTACGACCCAAGACTTCATGCATAAAAGGAAAAGATAAGGCGATAAAGGGTCTCCTTGTCTTAAGCCCGCTTACGGTTAAAAGGAAGCTATAGGAACACCATTGACCAAGACAGATTAAGACACTGTGCGAACACACTGCATTATCTAGCCAATCCAAATAGATGGGAAGTGCATACTCCGGAGGGTGAGCTCAAGAAAATCCCATCGTATGCGATCATAAGCTTTAGCATTGACTAGCAACCCATGCAACTCTTGCAAGGTCATTTCAGACTTACTCATGTGAAAGCCATCCTGAACTGATTGAAGTTGTCAGACAACGAGTGGAGAATGATGCCATTAGCCAACTGTTCCCTATAAGGGAAACTAAGTCGTTCCATATTTTCAAAAAGGCCCAGCATTTTGAGAACATGTGGGCCAACAGCTTGACCCGGCTTCCAGTGACATTCTAATATCTCCTTATTAGTCTCATACCTCTCAGTTCGGGCATGTTTCTGAAACATGGCCTTCAGCTCTTGCATAATGGTGTAGCCGTGTGGGCATCCTTGGTTTCGAACCTCTTTTGGAGGTCCGGCTCCATGGCTGCCACCATGAGACAAGTGATTGGTATGGACCTTTCATTGGTCTGTTTAGCACGACGTTTTTGGCTTCAGTAGATTCATCAGTTATTACCGAAAGTGGGTTTTGTAAGACATCTTCTCTACCCTCCGACCTCAGACGAGTCTTAGGGTCCTTTCCCAATTAAGGAAATTTTCTCCATTCAACCTATCCTTGTCAATGAGAGGGCGAATGTTGAAAACGGAGTTTTTGTTGTTGTTATTCATAGTACCTCTAGACAGAAAAATAAAAGGCAAAGTTCAATTTAATGTTTATGAAACAACCTTAAAACATGCAATCGTTTCTAGGTTTGTCACTTTATTCAATTTTAATGTCCCAATTAGGATAAGTGAGTACAAGATCCTATCAATATGCAACGCGAAGCAGATAGAGGCCTTATCTTAAAGTTACATTCTCAAGGTAAGTAAACTCTTTACTAATTATAACACTTTATAATTCTTGTTTAGATAGGAAAAACATCACATGCTTAACTATATCTTGCCTCAAAATCCAAAACGCTTTTGATGATTTTGTTGAGGACAACCAAACTAAGTATGCAAAATTCGAAATTTCACCTTATCTCCCAAAATTAATGACAATACCCTTTAATAAGTACTTTATGTTTGGAAAAACTAACCTCAATATTTATGGGAGGTAAGTTTATTATGTTGTTATTAATCAGTGAACTCTTTTAATATTAATAACCAACATACTATAAACTTATAAGCATTGTAAATTGCCAAGTTGATTACATCTCCCACGTAAGGAAGTTACCCACGACATTCGGGAAAGACTTCCTAATCCTAGACAGAGTTTATCATCTTAACATAAAATTTTACTAATTTCAACAATTGTAATTCATGGTTGATGAGTGATTGCCAATGAGATTATAGCTCCCAGGTAAGGAAGTTACCCACGACGTTGGGAGAGCCTTCCTAATCCTAGACAGAGCTTATCACCTCACATACACCCGTCAACTTTCCTTTAAGTCCAAAACCATTTTGATTATTTTATTGGGTCATACTAGTCATCTTACTAGTTATTATAGCAATTATATCAAATATATTAATTGCCATATAATAAAATCATATATCATACATGCCAATAATCGAAAAATCAAAAAGAATTTCCATATTATAATATCACATATTATAAACTCAAAATAATATCACATATTATCATTGCAATAATTAAAATATCACATATTAATTGCCGATAATAATATCACATATCATGCTTGCCAATAATTAAAATTTCTATTCTTAATTAAAGCAAGAAGATATAACATTTAAGCTAGTAAATCTAACTAACTAAAAGATATTATCTTTTCCCAACTAATTTTAATTAGATTAAAGAATCAAATTATGGATTTATCTTATGACCTAGTCAAAATAAAAGATAATTGGAATTGCTTAATATTCTCAAACAAATCAGATTTGTTTGATTTTCAATAACAAAAGATATTAACTAAAAGATTTTTCTGATTTTTCGGTTATTAAAATCATATTTTAATCACCAAAAGATTTTAATCATTAAATCTCACAAGATTTTTCGATTATTAAAATCATATTTCAATCTCCAAAAGATATTAACTTGTAAATCATGAAAGATTTTCGGTTATTAATATCATATTTCAATAACCAAAAGATATAACTTTATTTCATAAATAGATTTTCTGATTAAAAGAAAAATAAGAGGAAAAACATTTTTTTTATTTGAGAAATAACGTGGCAGGCTGACTGCACAACCACGCACATCCAGCCACTGTAACCATCGAAGGGATGCTGCCAAGCCACCGCAGGCTGATTACCCAGCGGCAGATCACCGGAGCAGCGCCGGTCAGAACGCCGAGAAAAGACGACCAGCGCCATTCGCCGGAAAACGCCATTCCTTTGCCCAGAAATTTTCGAACTGTTTTCGCAATTTCTGGGTAATTTTCGAAAAAAAAGAACAATTTTGGTGGAATTCGAGCATAATAAATGCATTATTTATGTTTTAATTTCATCTATTTGAACGTTTCATACCAATTGGAGTGTTAAATCTCTATTTAACACAAAATCAAATTAATTTGGGGAAAAACTTAGGGTTTTCATTGTTTCTAATCAAACTCTTTGATTTCAAAACAAAAACAACAATCAAATATATGATTTTGCAATTCGAATCTAAAGAAAACAAATCCCTAAGTTAATTTAACATAATATGTGATCAAATTGACGAATTTGAGCCTCAAAATTCGACCAAACCTAATGTCGAACATCAGGGTTCGAATTTCTTGAATTTTCGGCCAAAAAATAAAATTATTAAGCAATTAAATCTCATTTAATTAATTCCAACTATTCAATCCATAATTCAATGCCTTACCTTAATCAAAGTAAAATTAGTCATAAACACATTAAAATAAATCATATTATAATGACAAAAAAAATATATGCATGGGGCTAAACTGATACCACTGTAGGATTATAGGTACTATAAGAGGAATTTCATGATTCTAATTCATAAGCACCCAAAACAGGATCTGATGCACATGTAATTAAGGATCATATAATAATTAATTACCAACCTCTTGATGCGTGACTTCAACTGGTTTGACGGGATTGAATACTTCAAAGTATAGCCAACGATCTTGGAGAAAGAATCTCAAACGTGATTCCTCTACTTAGTCCACCAATCTGGATCAACACTCCACCAATGCTAGTTGGAAGGAAGAAAGAAAGCGTTCTTCTTTTATAGAGTAATGTCAGATGAGAGAGAGAAAGAGCAGGAGAAAATAATGAGAGATATTGTATCTTATTTTCTGACTGCCTGACCTTTATATAGGAATAATTAGTTTAAATTATCTCCTCTTATCTCCCTCTTGGGCCGACTACCCTATAGCCTTTATGGGCTATGGGTTTCTCTTTTGTTGATCCAAATATTATGTGTGACCTTGTAGGATCCATTTAAGTGGGTCTCGGATTTATTATTTACTAACCCAAAGGTCTATAACGTTCTCTAACAAGACATAAAGACGACCCAATTAAATAAATTATTATCTCCATAATGCAATCCATTTTATATTTAGTAATTGCATTAGAGTTGAGGACACAATTCCTTCAGTGCTAAAGCACAGGAACGAACATGGGTTAACTCCACTACTCCATTATCCCATGATCTAAACCACATTTAAATTGATTGTTATTTAAGACAAACAATTAACTAAGTTTTAGTGTATCTGACAAAGTGATAATTGATCAAAAAAGGTATTAATTTGAGGATCACGTATATTGAGTCAGTACCACGAGTTCCAAGTTCCAAGTTCCATTACCATATGAGTTCATTGTTCCATTAGTATTTAATACTGTTAAATTATTCTGTATTTCGAGTTGAGAAAAGAGTTGAGAGGAACTCTTGTAGTTTGAGTTTGGGTAAGGGGTTTGAGTTTGGGTAAGGGGTTTGAGTGAACTCCTGTAAAGTGTGAGGATTTGAGTGAAGCAAGAGAAAGAGAAAGGAACTTTGATTGAAGTTCGAGAGGAACAACAGTTAGAGGAACTGTTGTTGGGACTTGATTTTGTAGAGGAACTCAAGTAGTGGCCCGAGAGTTAATAGGTTTGTAACAAAGCTGTTTGGCCTATTATAATGAAAGTTGTGTTTAAAATCCCTTGTGATCGATGTCGTTTCTTCCTGTTAGGCCCAGGAAGTTTTTTCTCGTAAAAATCTCTTGTGTCTTTCTCTTGTTCCTTTCGTTGTATTTTTAATTCCGCAAAAAGTACGTTCATTTCCCACACATACAATTCACCCCCCTCTTGTAGTGTTCCTAAATAAACAACAATTGGTATCAGAGTCGAATCTCACAAAAACGTAGGAAACCTTATTGAAAAGATCCTAAGGAACCTGAACACTATTGAAAAGCTCGAAGAAGGTTACTCAACATTACGACCTCCAATGTTCAATGGAAAATTCTTCACATACTGGAAGAATCGGATGGAGATCTTCATCAAGGCATATAACTATCAAGTATGGCCAATCATAGAGGTTGGAGATTTCAAAATCACAACCAAAAATGAAAAGAACGAGGTAGGTCCTAAATCCATCTGTGATTTTGATTCAATTGACTATAAGAAATTAATGCTAAAGCTATTCAGTTATTATATTGTGGTCTTAGACCTCATGAATACAATCGTGTCATGGGGTGCAAAACCGCTAAACAAATCTGGGATTCACTTGTAGTCACCCACGAAGGAACAAGCGAGGTTTAAAGGTCTAAAATTGATTTACTAATGAATAAATATGAACTCTTTTCAATGAAACCATATGATGCTATTCGTAACATGTTTAATCGATTTTCTAACATTGTTAACGAGTTAGAGTCTCTTGGAAAGTATATTTCATCTGAGGAACAATACACAAAATTATAAGGAGCTTGCCAAAGGAGAAATGGATGGCCAAAGGTACTGCTCTCCAAGAAACTAAAGATTTCACCAAGTTTAATCTGGAGCAGTTGGCTGGCTCATTGTTGACTCATGAACTCCAATTAGGAACTCATTATGGTGAAAGTTTTACAAATTGGTCGCTTGCTCTAAAAGCTGATGAAGAGGAAGAAGAAGAATATGAAGACTCTGATGTAGAAGAAACTATGAAGCTTGTTCAAAAATTCAAGAGGATGTACAAAAATCTAAAAGCGAACAAAACTAAAGGTAAAAAGTCTTTTAATTCTAAATTTGAACCTGGTTGTTACAAATATGGTAGATTAGATCACTACATTAAGGAGTGTCCCTTATGGGAACAAGAGTCTGAATCTGAATAGTTTTTAGATTTAAACTGAATCTGACTTTGAGTTTAAAACTGAGTTATGTATTAAAAAGCTTAATATTTGTTGTAATACGGAACCTAAACAAAGTGGGGTTCCTAGTTTTAATAACTAGACATTATGGATGCCTTAGTGAGGGGGAACCATGTATGGCACCCATTGTTCCTTGCATTTATCTAGTGAAGTATTCAAATTTGTCTCACTTAAAAGGCTTAATAAATGTAGAGATGATTTTGTTAAGTAAGTTATGCTGTCTTATTTTTCTCTAAATGTCATATTCATCTAGCGTTTATATGTATAGTTTTTGTGAAATGTCTTTCATATGAATGTGTGTCACCACAATTGTTTCTATGTTTTATGCATAGTCATGAGTTAAAATTTAAAAGATGACTCACTGATGTCTTTGTAATATTCCCCTTATTGTCCATATTACTAATTGTTAGTCAAAAGGAAGAAGAAGTAAAAAGTGTAGTTCCTTTCATCTAAGGAACTCATATGTATATATTTCTCCCGAATCAAGTGCATTACGTATGAATGTCCAATTCTATTTACACATAAGTTATATCACTCCCTAAAATTTCATACCTCTTATTCTCCTTTATTTTATTTAAGATCTCAAATATTCCTCCAAATCATTCCATATCACATTTATATATACTTTTTCTTTCTAACCGATTCACCATATATCCAAATCATTCGGTTTCTGTTCCTCCACTATAACTTTAAATGTTGATGATGATGCAACAATTAGGGGGAACAAAGGAAAGAAAAACAAAAGCTTGAGGGAGAATAAGTTGATATGGAGAAGAAAAAGGAGAGTTTGAGGGAGACATAGAAGAACAAAAAAAGAAGAAGAGAGAAAACAGGAGAATAAAAGGAGAGATGTGCGAGAGGGAGAAAGAGAAGAGATTGAAAGTTCCAAAAACTATGAAAGTTCCTACTTCTACCAAGGTGTCATGAAATATATGGGTTCTAGTAGTCCCAAGTGTGTTCCTTTAGTATCAAGTCCAAAGTAAAAAGGAATCTGTTATTTCCTTGAAACTACAAATAAGGAACAGACAGTATAGAAATATATTCAAAGTACATATTGGAAAAGAAGTGAGGAACTACATGTTATTTGAAAGGAACATCTTACTTGAAAGGAACGAGCATGTGTTTCAAAGGCAAATTACAAGAAAACTAGAAGTTTAGGAAAGGTAATGGTGGAGGAACAACTGACCAATTTCATATATATTTTTTTGCTACTTAGCCTATTCAAACCATTCCTTCATAAAATGAGCCTTTGATCTTCTCTTTGAATTTTATTGGTCATTTGTTTTGTCTGCTTTTATATAGATTGCACTTTGTTAATAGTGGTAGTTTATGTTTAATATGCTCTAACTTCTTCGACTAATGATTAACATGTGTATGAGGATGGCTAATATTACTAGATTGATGTTTGAGAAAATTGAAAATTTTCAAACTCATGTTTGACCATTAATTATATATTTATGGTGATGTGGTGATATTATAAGTCTGGAAGATTAATCATGGATGCTTGAAAAGTAATGCGCTTTTTGATAATGTCAAAAGGGGGAAGATAATGACAAAGTATCTTACTTATTGTTCTTATTATGGTTTATTCTCTACATAACATGATCTTGCATTGTTATATTATATTTTATTTGTGTTAGTTTGTATATTACTTTGCCTTGGTTTGTCGTCACCAAAAAGGAGGAAATTGTTTACCCTATATGGTTTTGATGATGACAAACTAAAGTAATAACTAACAAGGTTTATAAGTTTTATGTGTGCAAGGTTCATATGGTTTTGAGAGGAACTCTTGTAGTTTGAGTTTGGGTAAGGGGTTTGAGTGAACTCTTGGAAAGTCTGAGGCTTTGAGTGAAGCAAGAGAAAGGAACTTCGATTGAAGTTCGAGAGGAACAACAGTTAGAGGAACTCTTGTTGGGACTTGAGTTTGTAGAGGAACTAAAGTTGTGGCCCGAGAGTTAATAGGTTTGTAACAAAGGTGTTTGGCCTATTATGGTGAAAGAGTTGAGTTTAAAATCTCTCGTGGTCGAGGTCGTTTCTTCCTGTTGGGCCCATGAAGTTTTTCCTCGTAAAAATCTCTTGTGTCTTTCTCTTGTTTCTTTCATTGTTTTTTTAATTCCGCAAAAAGTACGTTCATTTCACACACATACAATTCACTCCCTTACTCTTATAGTGTTCCTAAATAAACAACACCAAATAAAGACGAGGACTGAAGTTCTTTATCTTTATATCCAACAAACTCCCAAATCCAATATCCCTCACCTTAGTTCTCTGCCTACCATTTACACCACTAATAACTTCTTGAAGGTGAGCAAAATAAAAAACAACTGACAAGTGAATAGACTTAATATCCTCCGAAGTGAAAATCCAAACACAAATGAGCACAAAACCACATTAGAACACAAAAATAACAAAACAAAGAAATGAATAAAACACAACATATATAAGAAACAAACAAACATACGATGGATGAAACGGATGCTCAGAATCATTTGGATTAGACCTCCTAAAGGTCACCTTTCCTTTTGAATCCTTGGCATCAACTTGCTTTTTTCCTACGGACTTATCAAACCTACAAAAAACAACAGTCAATGAAAAAACAAGATCAATAGACTGAAAAAAGCACACAAAGAACTGAACCTAAGAAAAGCACCAACTGAAAGGAAAATAAGAGCACCTGAAACATATTAAGCACCAACTGAAAATAATAAGAAAAACAACTGAACCTAAGAAAAGCACCAACTGAAAGGAAAATAAGAGCACCTGAAACATATTAAGGACCAACTGAAAATAACAAGAAAAACAACTGAACCTAAGAAAAGCACCAACTAAAAGAAACATAAGAGCATCTGAAACATATTAAGGACCAACTGAAAATAACAAGAAAAACAACTGAACCTAAGAAAAGCACCAACTGAAAGGAAAATAAGAGCACCTGAAACATATTAAGCACCAACTGAAAATAATAAGACAAACAACTGAACCTAAGAAAATTACCAACTGAAAGGAAAATAAGAGCACCTGAAACATATTAAGGACCAATTGAAAATAACAAGAAAAACAACTGAACCTAATAAAAGCACCAACTGAAAGGAAAATAAGAGCACCCGAAACATATTAAGCACCAATTGAAAATAACAAGACAAAAAACTGAACCTTAGAAAATCACCAACTGAAAGGAAAATAAGAACACCTGAAACATATTAAGGACCAACTGAAAATAACAAGAAAAATAACTGAACCTAAGAAAAGCATCAACTGAAAGGAAAATAAGAGCACCTGAATATATTAAGCACTACTGAATATAACAAACAACTAACCAAAACCCTAACAAAAGCACCAACTGAAACGAAAATTTGAGCACCTGAAACATATTAAGCACCAACTAAAAATAACAACAAAACTAACCAAAGACCTAAGAAAAGCATCAACTGAAAACCTAAACTATCTACCCGAAAACCTAACAAACAACCTATTACACTGTAATACATCAAATGAAACAAATATATATAAATGAAAGAAACAAATAACTAACTGAAAAATAAACAACAACTAAACAAAAGTGTCTAATGCAACTGAACACATTTCAAACAAAATAAAGCAAAAACAATTCAAACACAAATACGAATAACATAAAAATCAATTCAAAATGCAATTAACAAAAAACGAAACCCTGACAATACAATGCAACTGAATATCAAAATCAAAAGAAACAACAAATACATAGTTTGGAACATAATCCAAATCTCTGTCTGAAACCTTCATCTTCTCAGCAGAAACAACCAAACGCATATCAGCTTTATTTGCAATCTTCGCTGACTTCTTAAATTTAGAAGCCTTCAGACTACATTTAAAGTAAAAAAAAGATCAACAAAACATAAAATTGAACAAAAAACCAAAATAAAAACAAAATAATTCGAAATACCTAGAATCATCTTGTCTTACCCTCTTAACTACCATTGTCGAATTGATCAAAGTAATGGAGTGAACAACTGCCAAATTCAAACAATTTAGGAATGGAGTGAACAACTGCCAAATTCAAGCCGCAAATTTTGGAGTGAAACTATTAGGTCAGAGATTTTCGGAGTACAAAACGGAAGAAAAACACTTTCAAAATTTAGGAATGGAGTGAACAACTGCCAAATTCAAGCAATGTTAACCATCGTATGAAATTGAGAGAAATGAGAACCAAAAATAAATGAAATAATAACGTTTAGAAAAAAAAGAAAGACGCGCGCGAAAATATGAAATGAGCTCAGCCCGTCTGACCATAAACATTGAGTCAGACGGTCTGACCAAATAATTTCACATCAATAATAATCAATAATACTCTGATCAAAATGAGATATTGCACTCGCCTTAGAGCGAAATATTTCTAAATTTGTTCAACATGTCACAACAGCTTCACAGATTAACAACGTTATTTCCTGCCCTTATAGTTGTTACGATTTTCGTGAGAGAAGATTTTTTTATGAAGATATGACAATTAATAGGAACTATATTGGTCCTAGTATGCATGATTAGTCAATTCATTAATAAATGAGTATGGAATAACGACTTACGAGTGAGATAAGAAGAAGTCGGGAACCACTATTGCTAAGAAGCGGCTGCTTAACCACCCCATTTTCTACACGACAAGATTAATAAAACAGTATGAAGAATAGTCAAAGGAGATGAAGGAAAGATTAAGAGATCGAAAGAATAATAATAAAATTAAGATAGATTAATTTACACTCCTAATTCCTGACTATGTCCGCAAATTTCCAAAATCCAATTAACACTCTCTACTGTCAAGGTATTCTCTTTTCTCCTTTTTAAATGTTAGGGAAAGCTCCAATATTTTGATGAAAATGATTTTTTTGGCTTTAATTTAAATTATCAATTCTGCAACCAAACTTTAGCATATCTTGAATATTCTAATTAATTTGTAAAATATTAGTCTGTTTTTTTTTCTTTTTTTTGGTACGAATGAGTCATAGACTCATAAGGATAGTATATCTCTATTATATAAGGGGAAGAGTGGACGCGAAAAAAATAGAAACAAAAAATCCTAATTGACGTTAGAATTAAGTATATGATTATGCTATATATACTAGTATAACATCATATGATATGCATGCTGTGACACCAGGCTTGTCGTACATTTTGTGAAACACTCGGTCTTATGTGATAGAAAAGGATCCCATCTCGATACGTTCCTCAATAAAGAGAAATTAGACAATCTAACATTTCTTAATCATGATCCTTACAGATCGGATAGATCAACTATATCAACAGAAGTTTGAAATGTGACCTACTCAAAAAACTCCTGATCCCAGCTTATTTTCAACTCGCCAAAGCATTTTGTTGCTTGGTTGCACGTCTGTTTTGGGTACAATCACGGGTTCATCTAAACATGTTGAAGGTCTTATGCGAGGTATGAAAATTAAAGTAGGCCCTCGATCCATGTATGCGTTAGTTGTTCTTCAAGGAAGAGGATTAGTTGCACACATGCATCATTCAGAAAATTTCAATAATATGAATGAGAAGAAGCAAAATGAAGACAGGAGGTGGGGTTTTTAGGGATCTCAACTACGGGCAAGGCCGGAGGCCCGGAGCAATTTTACTCAAACGTATTACCACCAAACAATAGGGTGTACGAAAAAATTCTATGAAAATCTAATAGATTTTATGTTTTGATCACATAAAATCATGAAATCTCTGATGAACTAATACTTGTCCTTGAGATCTTATGAACATAGCTTTACAGAAGCTTTTCATTCTTCATTTATAAACATACGAAAGAGAAAAGAGAAAGGGAAATGTAGAGAGAGATAAGAGCTTGTTATTATTGTGTTATCATTGTTAGAATGAGCTAAACAATGAGCTAAGCTATATATACAACATATGATTACCTCTCTAACAATCTGTTAAGTTGTTAGAGGGAATCTAACCTCCTAGCTGTAGTATAACAGCTAGCTAACTAACTCAAACTAGGAATAACAACCTAGAGTTAGGATTAACCAACCTAGCTTGACTAGGGTAGAACTAGGGTTATTACATATAAGCTGATACAAGCTAAGTAGGGTAGAATAAAAGCTAAGGTGTTTATTACATGGAATAATAAACCAACTAGTTGCATATATATCATCATCCCCCCTCAAGCTGGAGGATGATGAAGGGAGAGTCATTCCCAGCTTGGAAATGAATTGAGAGTGAAGAGGTGAAGGCAAGGCTTTAGTCAAAACATCAGCTAGCTGGGACTGAGTAGGAACATAGGTGAGTTGAATGAGACCTTCCAACACTTTATCTCTAGTGAAATGGCAATCTAGCTCAATGTGTTTGGTTCTTTCATGAAAAACAGGATTCTTGCCAATATGTATAGCAGACTGGTTGTCACAATTGAGGGTGATAGGTGTGAGGTTATCAATGGTAAGATCATGAAGTAACCTAACCATCCAAGTTACCTCTGAGGCTGCAGCTGCCATAGCTCGATATTAAGCTTCACTAGAGGATCTAGATATAGTGCTTTGCTTCTTAGACTTCCAGGAAATGGGAGAATTACCCAAGAGAAGGATATATCTTGTAACTGATCTCCTTGTGTTAGGACAGGAGGCCCAATCTGAATCAGAATAAGCTTGTAAAGTAAAATGAGAAGAAGCATTAAGTAAGATCCCTTGACCAATGGTATGAGAAACATATCTGAGGACATGATGCAAAGCTTGGAAATGAGGAACTCTTGGTTGATGTAAAAACTGACTGAGAGTTTGGACAGCAAAAGGCAAATCTTGTCCAGTGTGAGTAAGAAAGTTTAATTTCCCAACTAAACTTCTGTGTAGAACAAGATCAAAGAAGAAATCTACTTCATCTTGTAATAATTTGAGATTCACATGAAGAGGAGTTTTAGCTGCTTTAGAAAGATCAAAAGTACAATCTTGGAGCAGCTATGAATTTCTTTTGCGTGAGAATGATTCCTGTTAATAGATGTGTAACTTCAATACTAAGAAAGAAATTTAGTTGGCCAAGAACTTTGATGCTGAAAACTTGATGTAGATGCTCTTTAAGAGAGGAAATAGATTCTGCATGAGAGCTAGTAAGTATAATATCATCCACATAAATAGCTACAATATTAATGTGATGATTGTCCCTCTTAATAAAGAGTGAATAATCATTCTTGGATTGCACAAAACCTTTAGCTTGGAGCTCTTCATTCAACCTTGCAAACCACTGTCTTGAGGCTTGTTTGAGGCCATATAGAGATTTTTTAAGTAGGCACACTAGATTAAAGGGATTTGGAACAACTTCAGGTACCTTCATATACACTTCTTCATGAAATTCTCCATGTAAGAAAGCATTGTTGATGTCTAGCTGATGAAGAGGTCATTTCTTACTAGCTGCTATAGCCAATAAACACTTAACAGTAGACATTTTGACAACAGGAGAAAAGGTCTCTTGATAGTCTATCCCAATTTTTGGGTAAAACCTTTGGCTACTAACCTTGCTTTCAACCTCTCTAGGGTACCATCTTTCTTCAATTTGGCCTTATAGACCCATTTACACCCAATAGCCTTTTTATCTTTTGGTAATTCAACAAGTTGCCAAGTGCCAGTAGACTCCAAAGCAGCTATTTCTTTACTCATAGCTGTAACCCATCCAGCATCTGGTGAGGCTTCAAAATAGCTAGTTGGCTCAATGTAGTTACTGACTGTGCCAATTAGTGCCTTATGAATTTAAGGGAGTTATTCAAACTGAACTATGTTGCACCAATGATTAGGTATGCCAGTGCAAACATTGTTTTCTACCAAGTATGATGGTGGTTTCTAGGTCTATCAAAACGTCTAGGAAAGCTATGAGAAGAAATGGATTGGTTATGTTGTGAAGTTGTATCTGGTGTGTTTGGTGTAGTATTTTGGTTGTGTGGCTCAGTTAGTTGAATTGAAGGACAAGTAGGAGTAGAAGAAACAGATGGAGTGGGTGTAGTGATAGGTGAAAGAGGTGGTTCAGTTTGTATAGGAGAAACTGTGGTTGTGTTGTTAGGTGTAAGCAAGAAATCAGGTATGTCAAAAGATGTTTCCATATCTAATATAGTTTTACTAGGCAAGAAAATAGGTTCTGTAATGGATTTAGGATGGTGGAAAGGTAGATGCTTCTCATGAAAGATAGTATCTCTTGAAACTATGATTTTGTTTGTTTCAAGGTTTAAGACTTTATATGCCTTCTGTCCCCCTGGATATCCAAATAAATTACATTGAGATGCTCTTGGATCAAATTTTGATCTATGAGATTTGATAGTAGATACATAACACAAACAACCAAACACCTTAAGATGATCTAGGTTAGGTTTGTGATGAAATAGCTTCTCATATGCACTTTGAAGCTGTAAAGTACTCAATGGCATTCTGTTAACTAGATGTGTTGCAGTCATTAAACATTCTCCCCAATATCTTGCTGGAATTCTTGATTAGAAGAAAAGAGCTCTTGCTGTTTCAAGTAAATGCCTATGTTTCCTCTCTACCACCCCATTTTGATGAGGTGAATCTGTGCAACTCTTCTGTTGAAGTATACCTTTTTCTTTGTATAACTCTGTCATTTCTCCTTCTGTAAGCTCCCTAGCATTATCTGATCTGATGCCTTTTATTGCTGTGAAAAACTATGTCTCAACATAAGCAATAAAGTCTCTCATAACATGAACACTATCACTTTTGTTCTTCAATAGAAAAGTCCAGGTGAATCTGGAAAAATCATCTACAATGGTTAAGAACAAATTGAATCCATCATGTGTTTTAGTTCTATATGGACCCCATAAATCAATGTGAAGTAGTTCAAAACACTTATTGGTTTTTATACAGCTATTTGGAAAAGGCAATCTAGTTTGCCTAGCTCTAGGACAAACTTGACAAACTATTTCATCTCCCACACTAGTAGACAAGTTAGGTTTACTAAGATGCAATTTTTTGAAAGGAATATGACCAAGTCTTAGATGCCAGAGTTTGGCTTCTTTAGTTGCTGTCAAGCATGCTGTTCCAAGTGTTGCTTCATCCACAGTATATAGACCACCATGCAAGCTACCAAGAACCAGGGTATTCTGAGAGAGACCCTGAATCAAACACTTATCAGTAGTGAAAGTAATCTCACGTTGTAAATCTGTGCAGAGTGTGTGAGTAGATATCAAATTGAACTTAAAACCTGGAACATGTAACACATTATTCAGTTCTATTCCATTCTGAAATTTGATATTCCCTATATGTTGAACTATAGCTTCTTTTCCATCTGCTATAATGATTGTGTTTGGTGTTTTCTCAAACACATTATATGTATCAAACATTTCTAATTTTGTGCAAATGTGATCAGTGGCCCCACTATCAATGATCCATTTGGAAGAAGAACAAGAAAGGAGACAAGTACCTGCTACATTAGCCAAAGGAGTATCATTCTGAGATGATTCTTTGATTGAGCTTTGGTGACTATGAAGCATTTGCATCAGTTTGTTGTATTCTGCTACACTGATGTTGACTGGTGCTTCATTAGCATCTAACTCTTGTTCTTCAGAATCTCCTTGTGCTATTGCTGCTAGTCTCTTGCCTTTGCCTTTGTTAGGAGTGTATCCTGGTGGATATCCATGGATCTTCTAGCATTTATCAAGAGTATGTCCAACCATTTTACAATGATCACAGTACATAGAGTTTCTTCTAGGAAGTTGTTTCTTAGAGTTAGGAGTGTAGCTGTTTCTTTTGTGTTGAAACTTGGTTCCTCTTTCAGAATAGGAATCATTTCTCTTTATATCTGCTGTAAATGCCATAGAATTTTCTCCTGAGTAATAGCTATACTCTTTGTGTTTCTCTTCTTGCCTAAGGAGTCTATAAGCCATAGACATATTAGGTAATGGCTGCATCATCAGAATGTTAGTTCTAACATTACTGAACTTCTTATCTACTTTCCTTAAAAACTGTATTAATCTCTCTTCTTGTTTAGCTTTGAGAAACTTCTGTGTAAGGCTGCACGAGCAACCATTGCAAGCACACACAGGAATTGGATTAATTCCACTCATTTCATCCCAAACTCCTTTGATTTGAGTGAAAAACTCAGCTATGGAGTTTGTTCCTCTTGCTGTTGTGAAATAAATCACTCTTCGAGCTATTGAATGCTCCAATGATTTCAAAATGTAGGAGATAATCATTGCATTGCATCTCTCCCAAGCACTGAATGTAGAATGACTTGGATAAGGTTTTGTTAATGTTCTATCAACAAAAGGAAGCTTTTTCTTAGCTGATAATGCTATCACCATAATTCTTCTCCATTCTCCATAACTCTCACCATTAATTTTTTCTGAAACCAGAGGTATACTAGGATTTTCTAAAGGATGTATAAAGAATACACTTGTAGGATCTTGTGTTGGAGGTAAAGTAGGTGTGGAAACTGGTGATTCAGTCATTGTGAGTGTTTTAGATTGAATCACAATGAGAAGATATGATAAAATCTAGATATCTAGAGGTATTGATCTGTTCTTTTATCTAAAGAACAGAAAAGGAATTGATAAAAGACCTAGCTATCAGTTTATTAAAGTAGACTTTTGATTGAATACAAAAAATCTTGCTGATCTTACTTTGTTGATCAATCTAGTTGCAAAGGATCTTGATGATCTTACTTTGCTTTAGCTATGAGAAGAACATTCATCAATGAGTTGTTAATGAATTGATCAAGAAAAATCTGCAATCTACTGAGATATGCAGAGAAAAACAATCAATCAGAGTATGATTCAGCTTATTGTTTACAGAAAGATTTTGCGGAATAATATGACCTTATCTAGCTAAAATAGAGCTTTACATTCAACTAAGAAACTGACCTGCTCTGATACCATAATAGATTTTATGTTTTGATCACATAAAATCATGAAATATGTGATGAACTAATATTTGTCCTTGAGAGCTTATGAACATAGCTTTACAGAAGCTTTTCATTCTTCATTTATAAACATACGAAAGAGAAAAGAGAAAGGGAAATGTAGAGAGAGATAAGAGCTTGTTATTATTGTGTTATCATTGTTATAATGAGCTAAACAATGAGCTAAGCTATTTATACAACATATATGTCAAGGAACCAACTCAACCAAAAGCTTAAACTGATGGTTGAAGGCCCATGAAAAGCTATTGGTCGAAGGCCCAGGAATAGATTTATACTCTATCACACCCCCTCACGCAAGAGCCCACTTGGCTTGAAGTGTGGATGCAGCACATGCCTCCCTCATACCTGGCGTTACATATTCCACTTAGAAATGAGGGGTGGATGAGATTCGAACTCGTGACCTTGTAGTCACACTAGCTCTGATACCATGTCAAGGAACCAACTCAACCAAAAGTTTAAGCTTATGGTTGAAGGCCCAGGAATAGATTTATACTCTATCACGCCCCCTCACGCAAGAGCCCACTGGGCTTGAAGTGTGGATGTAGCACAAGCCTCCCTAATACCTGGCGTTATATATTCCACTTAGAAATGAGGGGTGGATGATCATGAGATTCGAACTCGTGACCTTGTAGTCACACTAGCTCTGATACCATGTCAAGGAACCAATTCAACCAAAAGCTTAAGCTTATGGTTGAAGGGCCAGGAATAGATTTATACTCTATCAACAATCTGTTAAGTTGTTAGAGGGATTCTAACCTCCTAGCTGTAGTATAACAGGTGGCTAACTAACTCAAACTAGGAATAATAACAACCTAGAGTTAAGATTAACCAACCTAGCTTGACTAGGGTAGAACTAGGATTATACATATAAGCTAATACAAGCTAAGTAGGGTAGAATACAAGCTAAGGTGTTTATTACATGAGATAATAAACTAACTAGTTGCATATATATCATCAAAAGCAACTAGACTGGCTATTTGAAAATGACATGATAACAATAACCAAAATGAAGACAGAAGGTGGGGTTTTCAGGGATATCTATGGAAAAAAATTCTTGTCAAATTTGTGAAATATAGTATCTTAAAAAACAACTAAATGACTATTTGAAAATGACATGATAAGAGTAAACAATAACCTTCTCTTAAGCAATTTCGTTTCTTATTGTCTCACTCGCTTAGAAGTCGTCAAAGATATTAATGGGTTGACTAGTGATGCACGCATCATATATAGTAATAAAACTAGGAAACATCAACAATAAATATTGATGCCTCATGCCTGGCAAAAAAAACCAACTATAGAAATTAAAAACTTTATTTACTATCACTTAGAGAAGCTGATAATACAAGATACAAGAACATTGCGTACGCAAATACGTGTAAGCCCTGATTTTTTTTCATGAACCTGAATTATTGACCACTATCACAAATAAAAATACGGAAAATTTCACGTCGTATAGTTATAACATTTTAGAACATGATGTGTGTATTTATAACACGGTGATGATATTCATGGGCAGAAAGTGACAGTGTAATCAGTTCCAGAGGGACAAGCAAAAGTGCTGCTTTGATCGTCCTTAGGGAAACTGTAAGCATCACGGCACAAGTTCTTGAAAAACTTAGAATCACCATCAGCACCACAACTTCCACCACCAGCGGTGCAAGGATTCTTGCACCCGCCGTTCGTCTTCCACTGTTGCGGGCATTGAGCGTTTATGTCAACACTACAGCTGATGGTACGACATTTATTATCAAGTGCACCAGCGTTACTGTTGCGGCTAAATGCCATGGGATATTGAACCCTTCGATAAGGGAGAGATCGAGGGTGTCTGTTGGGTTGTTCGGTTGAGCTAGAGCGTATTCGAATACTGTCTTTGGGATCTCACCCCAATTACCGGGATCACAATCGAGTTTCCCACAGCCTCCAGTGGTATAAGGACCATTGCCACTGCCATCAAAATTGCACCCAGTTCGGCCCCAAATACGAGCCATCACAGTCCCGGGTGTAGGGTTAACTGCCCAGCTCTCTCCTCGATTGAGCTGCTTACCGCTACCTGGATCGGCCGCAGCCCATACAGGGAACTGGCAGTTATTGACTACAGTGAAGGTGGTTGCATGGGTGAGGGTGATTATTGATAGAAGTACTGCAAGAATAGGAGCAGATAGAGGGCTCATGTATTAATATTATGTTATGGATTTTGTAGTATGGTTTTGTTGTGTGGAAATATTGATATGATAAGGTGGGTTTATATAGAGTTTGTAGGCGGCTAAATTTATTTTGTTAACCTAAATATTGGGGCAGAATTGTCTGCTTTGTAAAGTATTTTGGCACATACACATTGTTGACTTGTCAAAGGGAAAGAATTCTTGTATGATTTTTACCAAGTCTAATATAGACCCGTTCTACAATAAACTTATTGTAGACCCATATAATAACAAATCACTGGGCTTCAAATTCGGCGACCAATTCCTCCTCAAATCCATTCCCCTCCATCGCTCACACTCTGCCAACTCTCCCTCCTCCTCAATCTCTCTCCTCCACACTCATTCCCTTCCACCATCAGTTTCCTCCCTTCAAATTTCACCACGCTCGGCACGCCACGCTTGGCATACCTTAACTCTCGGATTTCGATTTCAACCCCAGCTTTTGGGTTTCCAAGATCGAATTCGATCACAAAAAGAAAATCAAGAATGAAAGTGGTGATTTTGCGATTGTGGGTGTGAGAAAATGTTGTGGATTTTTGCAATTATTTTTGGTGGGTTTGGAATTGTGGAGGAGAGAGAAAATCAACAACAATGATAGCAGGGTGCTTTTGTTGTTGATTGTTCTTGCTGGAGCTGCGTTTGTAAATTGCCTTGATTTTATGTTGTTTCTCAATTGCTATCTTGTAGATGAGTTTCCATGGTTATAGAAATAGTAAGGATATGGAAGGAG
Organism: Patellifolia procumbens; assembly: GCA_947645195.1. Lineage (NCBI taxonomy): Eukaryota > Viridiplantae > Streptophyta > Magnoliopsida > Caryophyllales > Amaranthaceae > Patellifolia > Patellifolia procumbens. The sequence goes on from CANSGD010000863.1 coordinate 92,944, forward strand.
GGTATAAAAGAGAGAGAGAGTTGGAAGGTGGGCATGTGGTTCTATACACTTCTAGCAACACCGCATAGTACAAAGTAAAGTATTTCATTAATAATGAATAAAAAATGATAAAGGAGTGAATATATGTACTCCTTGCTCTCACAATATTCCCAATAACATGAACAATATATGCACATGTAGAGGCAAGTAGATTGTATATGTGTTTTTCTATTATTATAAAAGGAATTTTTTTAGGTAAGAAGGTGGATTTTATTGAACTAGAACTCTCAAAAATAATTTTAATTAGTTTTGTTGGTCATACCCCTTAAAAATAATTGATAGGATGAAGAAGATTTGTACCCTAATGACCATCTAATAGGAACTAAACACGCAATGTAACATGAATGAAGCTCCTACTAATTAAATCCACCAAGTCCATTTTTAAACTTTATAAGAGATAATTGGGTAGTATTATGAAAATTTTATTTCTCAAACTCCTATTAACATAAATGTTGTGGGTTAGCGATTCTTTTCGGCGGTTTTGGAATTGGGCCGACGTGATGTTGCTACGTTGGTTTTTCTTGTGAGTGTGCTTTCTGCTGCTTATGGTTGGGTCATTCTAGGGTTTGTAATATTCGTGGGCTTTGGGGATTGTGTTTATTTCTATTGTGAACGTTAAGTATTTCTGTTGTAAAGTTAAATATCAATATCTAAAAATTAAAATTTTCTTTGTAAAAGTTAAAGTTAAATAATCAAAAGTTAAATCTAACTCGTCAAAAGTTAAGGTTTCTTTAGTAAAAGTTAATATTTTTTATTAAAATTTAAAAGTTAAAGTTTAATAATCAAAAGTTAAATGTAGCTCATCAAAAGTTAAGATTTTGTAATTAAAAGTTAAGGGTTAGCAATCAAAAGTTAAGTATTAGTAGTCAAATGTTAAGGTTTTGTTATTAAAAGTGAAGGTTTGTTACTAAAAGTTAAGGTTTTGTTATTAAAAGTGAAGGTTTAGCAATCAAAGTTAAGATTTTGTAATCAAAAGTTAAGTGTTATGAATGAAAACATAAGGTTATATTATCAAAAATTATATCTTTTGTTTCAAAAATTAAGGGTTCATGTTCCATCCCCTTTTCTTCCTTATTTATAGTTTTATGCCAAATTCCATCTTTTTTTCCTTCATCTTCTTAAAGTTAAGGATTAGAAATTAAAAGTTAAAGTTTATTAAACAAAAATTAAGATTTCATTATCAAAATTTAAATGACTTATAAATTAAATATGAGGAATAAATATTTAACATTCCATTATTAAAGTTAAATATTTCGTATCAAAAGTTGAGTATAAACAATGAAAAGTTTAGGTTTTATCATCAAAAGTAAAACAATCAGTAGCTTAATGAAAAGTGAAGGCTCAGGCAATAAAAGTTACGATTTAATAACTAAAAGTTAAAATTAAATAGCTAAAAGTTACGTCATTGTAACTAAAGATAAAGCCACAAAAACTAAAAATTAAGATTTAATGACTAATTAGCAATAGCCACAAAAGAAGTCTTGCACAAAGCACTTTTTGGATTCTTGACAACATTCACCAACAGTCCAACACCACCATAAATGGCGCTATGCCTCTATGATAACCATCAACAACATTGAAGGACTAAAAATGGTGGCAGTAAAGTCAGTAAGCTAATGGGTAAAAGTAATGCTTACAATAGAAGCAAAAGAATGGAGTGATAAAGAGCGAATCTCCTATTCAGATATTCACACACCTTGATTCAATCCTTTGAATCCAAACCCTCAAGCAAACCCAACAATTTCAATTCCTAAAATCAAGATCAATTTGTTTAATACAAAACAGATAAGATAGATAGAAAGTAAAGGCAAACCCTAGCCTAGATTCGAGCTCGTCTTCGGCAATTCGAAGTGTTTGCTACTGCTGCTTCGTTCTCCAATCATCTCTTTTAACTCGGCGGCGAAAATCTCCGGTCGCCGGTAGATATGTGATCGGATTCCGGCAATTTGGAGTGGAGAGAGGAAATGGAAGAGAGGAGAGAGAAAGTTGGAGGAGTAAGGGGAAGTGAAGTGAAGAGGGGCAAATGACAGGTTCAACAGGAGGAGCTTGTCTTAACAATGAGAAAAGTGACCGGGTCTACACTATTTCTAGTGTAGACCCGGTCCACCCAAGAGTTTTTGTTTGTGGAGCTCTAAAATATAGGCAAATAATCAAAAATTGCTCTGCGCTTTACGAGAAATAGATAAGAATAATATATGGGGTTATTTATTACTTATTTTCAAATGAAACGTGGTGTATATAATAAAACTCTTAAAATTTCATACAAGAAGTTAAATTGGGAAATTTGTTTAGCAATCAAATATTAATACAATCGATTGACACGTTATTTTAGCATACATTTCTATCTTAATTTTTATAATTACTCTTATTTAATTCTTATCAAGTGTCAAGGGGTGCATATCAATGGACTTGAATATGCATATCAAAATAAGTAAATGAACAGCTAATTGTAAACATACCATGCATGCTCACAATATACCATAGTATACCCAAGTGTGTATTAATAGAAAATGTTTTGTAAGAGGACTATATTTTTTATGAGAACTATGTATTTTTTATGCTGACTATATTTATATAAGTAGCAATAGTTAAAGTTTACCAATTGTATTGATCGAAAAATAGAACTAAACATTTGGAAGTTCATAACACTTTTCATATACTATTAAATTATTTTTTAAAAACCTTTCTAGGATCTTTTGGTATTTTCTCGGAAATACTTGTTTAAATTGTATATTAGCAAATAATTTATTTATTTATATTTTTTTATGAATATAATATAAATATTAATCTTATAATATTATCGATAATATTAATAATAATTTTATTATTTTAATAAAATCATTATAAATGTAGCTATTACTATATCTATAATTTTCGTACTAGTATTATTAACTATTATTAATAATGATGATCATTGTTAATATAATTTTGTAAATACAATACTAAAACTAATCATTATTACCATATTTAGATTTAATATTATTATATATTATTCAATCCAAAAAGAGTAAGTTGATATTTTGATTCAGTTTATACAAAGAAATAGCTCTTGTAAGAGACCACCTACTTTTAAACTAAGTTAGACAGAGACCAAATCCAATATTAAGAAGAGGAAGGACTATCTTGTCAAATACATTGACTAGTTGAATCTATTTAGTAACTAGTTTAATGCATTGAGTAACCACCTTTTTGTATCAATTCAGTGATCAGTTTAATCTATTATTCGCCAAGTCTACTGGGTTATTTTTAAAAATTACATCTATTTTAATTGAAGAGTCAAAGATAAATAAAGGAAGGAGAGGAGAAGGAAACGAGCAGTTGGCTCGAACCGATATTTTGAATGCTATATGTCTGCCGACAATGTTGGGACATAGTGAGATATGATGATGTTTGTAGGTAGAATGTGGGCTTCGATTAATGTAATTTTGTGTAATTAGATGGAGAAGGAAAAATTAGATGGACTATTTACACACTCCCAAAAGAAGGAAAAATTAGATGGACAAAGTAATTTTTGTATAAAGAGTCAGTTCGATTTAGCTCATCACCTTGGCCCCTATGCATCCCAAGAGAACTCTACACTAGATTTTCTTATCTTGGTTTCAACTACCAACTATTTACAATTAATTAATACAGAAAATCCTTCACATGTTGTATGGCCATAAGCATGGCACATATGGCCCTATGCACAAGACTAGATAATTAAGTTGATAGTAAAGATATTACTCAGCAAGTTTCAAGTATTTAAGGAATTACTTGTTCTTATCTTTAATACTATATAAAAAAAGAGGGGTGGACTAAAAAAATAATAATAAATTGATTAGATAATGGGAAAAGCAATTTCTATTAGGTGATAACTATAATTAAGCAAGATAAGATTTACGACAGTTCAAGACTTTCGAAGCTTTTAAAAAGACAACTCTAAGTCAACATGTGTTTCAACTTTTCAACCCACAATGTCTCGTACGCGTAACCTCGGACAATCACTTTAAACCAACAAATCAAGTCACTATTCCTATAAATCTTTAGATTTACTTGTATCTACCTCAAACGCTCTGCCTTAATAAAACAAAACTTGTATCTCTTCAACAATGCACGAGATACTATCCCTTCTTAATTTTTCTTCATGCGAGTCTTAGCCGATCCCGCCTAGATAGCTGACCACTCACCATGAACAACTCTGTTTCACAACTTCTGACACCCGTGTTGGCCAAAAATATATAGAAAGAGTACTATATAAACTTAAACATTGCTACATCTAGTCACTGAGTATGTATGTTTCTTGTCATCTATCCATGTATTAGGACTTTCATTCCCAACAATTTTCGCAGAGCTTTAAGGTTAAATACAACAATGATTTGGGATTGATATATGCGTACACTAGTACCTTTTCGGCACTCTATACATCAACAAACATACTAATATACCACCAATTTTTAGACACGCCTATAATTATATGTTAAAAAGAAAAAAATATATCAAAAAACACCATTTGTTATAAGTTTTGTAAAAAAACACCTTTAAAAATAATTTTTGTGAGAAAACACCTTATATATCATCACTTATTAAATTAGGCCAAAAAGTCAATATTTGAGTCTAGTTTTTTCTCCTTTTATGTCTGTGTAAGTCACGTATGTCAACCCAAAATTTTAGAACAAATTCTGATGCACAAGAAGGGAAGTAAAACAGGGAGTCAATGATCTAAAAATTGATACTTTTAACTGATACTCCCTCCGTTCCAAAATATTATACCCATTTTCCGTTTTAGGCCGTTTCAAAAAGATATACCCATATAGAATCTTTTCTATTTATATACATTTTTTCTCCCCATTTTACCCTTCAATATCTAAACATTTACCTACCTTTTACTCATTTGTACTTTAATGGTCCCCACATTTGAATCTCTCTCTTACTTTCCTAATAAGGACAAAAAAAGTACATGAAAATTATTAAAATAAACATAAGATTCTCCTATGATTCTATTTGCCTTATCTTTCCCCCATATTCCAAATGGGTATAACCTTTTGGAACGGAGGGAGTATATGACAACAAGGTGCGTAGATTTGATATATACTCCCTCTGTCCCTCAAAGGATTTCCCATTTGCTTTTCTTGAAGTCAAACTTTGTAAACTTTGACCATAAATTATAACTAATATATAATATAAATAATTGTCATAGGTGATCTTGTTAGATTTGTATTAATAGGTACATTCAAAATATCAACATTTTATCATTTTTATTAATAAATATTAGGAGATATAAGCGGTCAAAGATGTGCATTGGAGACCGTGTAAAAAGCAAATGGGAAATCCTTTGGGGGACGGAGGGAGTAGTTTCATATAATGTGTTTTCTCACAAAAGAAATTATATAAGGTGATTTTTCACAAAATTTGTAACTTATAAGGTCTTTTTGACAAAATTTCCCAAGAAAACTAGATTCATTAATCACTAACCCAACTAGGGATAGTCATGGATAGAGGTGTCGATTTGGGTGTATGGGTCGGGTTATGTTGGGTCGGGTACTGTTGGGGTGAGGTCAAGTTCTGTTAGACGTTGAGTCAGATCGATTAATTGTTGGTCATCAAGTTGCTTTAGGATTGTGATTATTCCGGGTTTGGAATGGAATATGCCGGTTAATTTCGAGTTCAAATCGGGTTTCATTTCCAACCAAATACAATATCAGTTACTTATAATTATATGCCAAAGTGTCGTTGCATAATTATTAACAGGAATTATAGCCAAATGGATCATCTTTTGCAATATTGGAGCTTTCCCTAACATTTATGACGCGAGTGAAAAAGATCTTTTCCGTGGAGATTGCTATTATATGGACTTGGCAATTTGTGGATATAGGCATCTACGTTGTTCATGTTATACTTCAATTCGCTATCCTAAATTTTTCATTTGTTCTGACTAGTCTTCAAAGACGCTGGAAAAGCAGCCTCTTCATAACATAACAGTACAATTGAATAGCGGTTCCTGTCTTCATGTATCACCCGCGTAAGTCATCGCAATTCCATTTTTATAAATGAATAAATTAACTAATCTAGTTTAAAAGCTTATAATTTATTGACTAATCCAGTTCAAGAAAAATTTGATATGTAGTGACTAGTCATGTATCTAGAACCAAGTGGTTCCAAATAATGGTCCATTCTGTTACATCAAAATTAGCGGGTAGCCTATTTAATGACATGAGTCGTCACTGACTAAGGGCCTGTTTAGATTTACAGAAAACAACTGAACTGAAGTGAACTGAACTGAACTGAACTGATTGGAGCTGAGCTGAACTGAACTGAAGTGATTGGCATTGAACTGAACTGAACTGAATTGAATTGAATTGAATTGAATTGAAATGAATTGAATTGAATTGAATTGAATTGAATAAATATATAAATAATATTTAAACAATAATAATATGAATATTAAATAATAATTATGATGATAGGTAATAATAATGAATAATTATTAATGAATAATAATAATTGTATTTTGGATATTTTTAAATAATAATTATAAATAAATAATATTAATAATCATAAATTATTATTAATAATAATGATGATTAATGATTATAATGATAATTAATAACAATTATTTTATAGTCTTTGTATTAATATATTAATACCTGATGATGATTATATAATAACAATAACATCTAAGAATTAAATTAATATTACTATTTAATAATCAGATTTAATTATATATTAATATTTAGTAATAAAATAATGATTAGGTCGGACCTTGCAAAATTACATCATAAATCGTTTTGACGTGATTTGATTGGATTATGGGCTGAAAACGCGGGTTTATTTATGCTTTTAACCTAAACCATGTTCCTCCCTAATGATAATAGTAATAATAATGAATAAAGCTATAATAAACAAAATAATATACAGATAATAATAATACTTAATAATAATGATATAAAAATAAATAAATAAATAATATAAATAATAATAATAATAGAATAATAATAATAATAATAAGAGCAATTTGTAAAATAAATTAGACCATAATAATATTTAACAAAATGGTTATAAAAGAATGGAGCTGAACTGAACTGAACTGAACTGAACTGAACTAAACAGAACTGAACTGAACTGATTGGAGCTGAACTGAACAGAACTGAACTGAACTGAACTGATTAGAGCTGAACTGAACTGAACTGAACTGAAATTAAGCTGAAATGAACAGGCCCTAAATAAACATCTTAGTTAAGATTTTCAAAAAGTTAAAGATCAATATAGTAAAGAAATAATTGAAATGAATAATTTCAATTAGTATCGTTTCTATAAAAATATTCTTAACTATGGGCTATTATAAAATATTTCATCCGTTCCAAAAAACTTTATACACTTGATCGGGCACGTAGTTTTAGATGATAAGTTGTTGTTTGATTATCAATTGTGTTTTATTAAAAAAGGTAGATGTGACAGGAGTTGGTGGAGTATTATTTTATTTGGATTTGAGAGAGTAGTGTGTCATGGTTGAAAAGTCAAAAGAATAAAAATAGTAGTGAGCCATCTTCAAAAATAGGAGTGTGTGTATAGAGTTTTCCATGACGAATGAAAAAAGAAAGTGTATAGAGCTTTCTGGGATGGATGGAGTAATTCAAACTATTGGAAAAATATCTAAACTTTATTTTCTTACTTTCTATGATCCTTTTGGGACTATTACATCTAGGAGAATTAAGAGTTTGGAACCTTAATAGTTTAGATTATTCTATAATAACTCATATAGTTGAGCTTAATCCTGTCAATTTTTCCTATAGTAAAAGCAAAAGAGAGAGGGACACAAGACATGATGACGCAAAAAAACCACGATAAAAATGGGTGAAAACTCTCGAGTAGCTTTGAATCCTCCGATCTAGTACTGCTATATATATAACAACCACCATCTCACCGGCCACCACCTGTAAACTCTAACCCAAACTCTCGCTAGTAATTGCGAAGCCAAATTAGTGAATGCTGTGGTGGGTCTATTTATTAACCGATATATGACTTTTTCACTCTCTAAACTCAACCAAAATTGTCAGTAACCCCTTCCCTTAATAATCAGTACCCCTTCCAAAAAGTCAGTACCCCCTTCCCAAAGAGTGAGTAACCCTTAAGACAGTACCTAACCCCAAACAATTAAAAACAGTTAGTAACCCCATAAAACAATTAGTAACCCCATAAAACAATTAGTAACCCTTTTAAAATAGTTAGCAACCCCCCTAAAATAGTTAATAACCCCCTAAATAGTCAAAAACTCCCAATACACTTGGTAATCCACTAGAATAGTTGGTAACCCCCTCTAAAATAGTCATTGTGTGTGTGTTACATGATTTGTTAATCGTGCGGCAAGCCGCACACAAGACTTACTGAATTAATGGTCGCCAAATTACTCCCCTAAGTTCTATAACTGTCAGGATAAGTATAAGAACACGAAAATAACTTTATGTACTATTGACTTTTACATATGATATACAAATTTTTTTGGAAAAATTGCCTAGAATAATGCAACCTTTTGACGATTCGCCAATAATAATGCAACCTAAAGATTATTATGGAATAATGCAACCTTTATACCCCATTTATTTTGAATGGGGTAAAACCGGATTTGACCTAAAGAATAGGTTAATTGAGACACGTGGCGTTTACTTATTGGTTATCATAAATATTTCTTTAAAAAAATATAAAAACAAAAAGATTTTAAAAAAAAACAAAAAAATTCCAAAAACCCCCCTCCCTCTCCCCTAGGCACGAACCCACAGCCACCCCACCTCCTCCTCCTTTCCCCCAAGCATGAAACCACCACAGCGCCACCACCGTCACCACCGAAATAGACAGAAACCGCCAACGAGCCAAGCCCTCTGAGCACCACGCAAACAGCCTGAAACCTCCCTTCCCCTTTCGCAATTTCCCGTTCGCGAATCGCTCAAACCCTTTCGAACCTCGCCATCGTCCCACCTTCCCGAATCACGCAAACCATGTCGCACCTCGTCGACGGTCTGGGTGTTGTTGGAGGCGTTTTAGTCCGCCTTAGGTGGTGGCTTTGTGGTTGTTGGCTACGAAATACAGCCACGAAAAGGGGATGGGTGTTGTTGGAGGCGGTTTTGGGCCTTACGTGGTTGGCTTTGTGGTCACCGGCGATGAGGGTTGAAAATCCGGCGTGGGGGTTGGAAATCCGGCGAGGGCAGTTGAAATCCGGCGAGGGAGTGAGGGTAGGGGTGGGGGCTGGGTTTAGTTTAGGTTTTTTAAAGTGTTTTTTTTAATTTATTATTTAGAATTTAAAGTTTTAAATTAAAGGTTACCTATGGTTCAGGTCACCGGTTATTTATCCTGGTTAAAAAAATGGGGTATTAAGATTGCATTATTCTAGAATAATCTTTAGGTTGCATTATTATCTGCGAATGAGTAAAAGGTTGTATTATTCTAGGCAATTTTTCTAATTGTTTTTGTTATTTACATGGTACCCTCATACTTTTGTGCTCACAAACTTCGTACCGCTAGCGATTACTTTAATTCAAATCCGTTAGGTTGACTAAAGTATATAGGAAAATTCTATATCGAATCGTTATACGATCGGTCTTTCCACATGATAAACAAAGATTAATCAGTGGTCATATATTTGGGGCAATGTTTCAATTCTCTACCTAGAAAATCTCTTATTCAATCTTCCTCTCTTTATAGCCTACCCCTAACCAAACGTAAAACTTCCGTTAATTTAAAAATATTTTTTTCATTTCTTTTAAAATTCAATATTTGCAACAAAAACTAGGTTTTATATTCTAATAGTACTCACAGGATATACTAAGTCTAATATGGACCCGGTTTACACTAAACTTATTGTAGACCAGGGCTAGGTCTCAAAAGTTAAGGTTTTTTTAGCAAAAGTTAAATTTTTGCTCACCAAAAGTTAAGGTTTCTTTACCAAAAGTTAAGATTTTTTAATTAAAAGTTAAGTTTTTATAGTCAAAAGTTACGTATTATGAATGAAAAGTTAGGTTTTTTTCAGCAAAAGTTAAGACTTTGTAATTAAAAGTTAAGGTTTTGTAATCAAAAGTTAACTGTTATGAATGAAAAGTTAAGGTTGCTTTAGCAAAAGTTAAGATTTTATAAATAAAAGTTAAGGTTTAGCAATCAAAAGTTAAGTGTTTAAGATTGAAAAGTTAAGATTTTTTTAACAAAAGTTAAGATTTTCAACCAAAACTAATTCGAATTTAAGCTTAAGCTAAGCTAATCCGAATACAGAGATAGACAATAATTTAAAGAAGAATAATTTTACCAGAAGTACAAGAGAGAGAGAAAATTTCAACCAAAAGTTGAAACCTTACAATTTCTTCACTTTCCTCCATTTTTTTCCCCTCTCTCTCTCCTAAATCGCCATTGATGTAAAGCTTCATCAATAACTGCAACCATGTCGAAGATGAAGCATCTCCTAGGTAAGCTCCACATCGGTAACGACCATCACAACAATCAAACCCAACTTATCCCCATCTTCCTCCTCAAATCAACTCATTTCTCACAGTCATTATATCAAACACATCGAAGGAGTATACTCATCGGTGAAATCCTCGAACTCTGAATCTCCATAACCAGAATAAAGCTCTGAGCAGTTCGTTGCTGAAGAAACTTCATATTCATCATACGAGAATTGCTCATTGCAAGCCAAATCAGAGCTATTGACTCCGACGACGGAGTGATTCTTAGTCTTCTGCTCAACAGTCGCCATAGTATTCGACGGAGATTCTAGAGCATTCGAGAATTCCGTTGGAACGACATTGTTTCGCTTCGACTCTGCTTCAGCAGCAGTAACAGAGCAGGATTCAACGCATGAATTCTCAGATACAGATATTTCAGCAACTTCTTTCTTCAGCAGCTTCTGAATCACTTCATTTGCTCCGTGAAGTGGCCGGTCCACACTAAAGGTAAGGTAGACCAGGTCCACGCAAGTCTTTCGCCACAAGATATGATAAGGTTGATATTTTAATTATAGACCATAATTACGATTACGGTTTGTTCCTTTCATGACCATCAAGGCACACGCATAATGGTAAGATTGAAGAAAAAGATCTTCATATTGGTGGGTTGAATTTAATTCTCATATATTGCCCGAAAATCATGACTAGTTATTTTCTTGTGTACCATATGGAATTGTCAATAGTACAAGGGTACCTTATAGAAATTTCCTCAATATTTTAGGTCAACTTAATGGATCGGATTTATAAATTATAATAATTGTTAATGGTAGGCCGCTTACGAAGTTTGTACACGCAAAAGTTAAATGGTATATACCATGTGCATAACAAAAAGAAATCGTACTATATGAAAAGGTCATTAATACAAGGGTCCTATGTAAAATTTTCCTAAGTTTAAAATGTAATGAGTGCTTATGAAAAGTACATAGGAGTAATCTGTAAAATGCTGGAGCAATATCTTGCCTTTGTATAGACTAGCGTAAAATGCACACGATGCGTGCTAGCGCAGTAAAATCTAATCCCTAAAACGGTTAATTATCAAAATAGGAAAGTAGTTAGGATATTTTTTCTTTTTTGATGTCCACCCCCTCTTCACTTATATCATAGAGATAAAGTAGTCACATATTCTGTTGAAGATCTTTCAAGATCCTTGCTAATTGCCTCTGATCTATTCCTCTACCCCCTAATCCCTATCGTCTTGTTATTTTGCTCATATCCTATCCCTATTTTACGAGGCGCATGTAACTGATTATTATCTCTGTTAAAGATCTTGTTTGATTCGTCCGGTATTCACTTTCCAAATATATATTTTTTTTTTGATTTTTGCAATTATAAAATGAGAGATGTAGTAGATCAAAGTTATGTCTCGACAAATGTAAAAAGTTAAATATTACCTACTTACATCTAACAAAAAAACAGAGAGAGTAATACGAATTGTAAACCTTAAATAAATACTACACTTCTAACAAAATTAGTCCTCCTACGTATATAGCCATATAGGGGCATAATCACACAAAATTTCAGTCCCGATTTCCCATCTCACGTCAACAATATGCCAACTTAATTCCCCAAAACACACGCAACATAATGCAAACAAGAGATAATTAGCCGCCTACAAACTCTATATAAACCTACCTTATCATCTCAACATTTCCACACAACAAAACCATACTACAAAATCCATAACATAATAGCATATGCCATCATGTGTCCTCTATCTGTTCCTATTCTTGCAGTACTTCTATCATTGATCACCCTCACTCATGCAACCACCTTCACCGTAGTCAATAACTGCCAGTTCCCCGTATGGGCTGCGGCTGATCCGGGTAGCGGTAAGCAGCTCAATAAAGGAGAGAGCTGGGCAGTTAACCCCCCACCAGGTACTAAGATGGCTCGTATTTGGGGCCGAACTGGGTGCAACTTTGATGGCAGTGGTAATGGTCCTTGTACCACCGGAGGCTGTGGGAAACTCGATTGTGATCCCGGTAACTGGGGTAAGATACCTAAGACAGTATTCGAATACGCTCTAGCTCAACCGAACAACCCAACAGACATCCTCGATCTCTCCCTTATCGAAGGGTTCAATATCCCCATGGCATTCAGCCCCAAGTCTAATGCAGGTGCACTTGATAGTAAGTGTCGTACCATCAGCTGTAGTGTTGACATAAACGCTCAATGCCCGCAACAATGGAAGACTAACGGCGGGTGCAAGAATCCTTGCACCTCCGGTGGCGGAAGTTGCGGTGCTGCTGGTGATTCTAAGTTTTTCAAGAACCAGTGCCCTGATGCTTACAGTTTCCCCAAGGACGATCAAACCAGCACTTTCGCTTGCCCTTCTGGAACTGATTACACTGTCACTTTCTGCCCATAAGGCCATAAATATTATCACAGCATAAATTATACGTGCAAATTTTAGTAATGATATGGTCAATAATTCAGATTCATGAATTGAATCACAGCCAACGTCCACAATGCTCTAGCATCTTGTATTTTCTGTTTCTATAAATTATACTTTTGTTTTTAGTTTCTATATTCGCTCTTGACGTTTCATAGTTCTATTACTATATATGATGTTGCACCCATCAGTAGATAATTCATCATCTTTGACGATTTTGAAGAGAGTGAGACGATAAGAATCGATATTGCTCAAAAGAAGGTTGTTTACTGTCGTTTTCAAATAATCTTTGTAGTTGCTTTTTGCCTTTTTCACGCACAACACTTCAGAACTTGGATAATAAATACTCTTACCCTTGCATCATATTTACGCTTCACAATTTACAATTTAACGTTAATTATCTTCAGTTATATAAGATAACTGTTGAAGTTAAAATTATGAGAATAAAAAGAGGATGGCAGCGGAAGAAATGATTGTATAAAGACAAAGCAAACCAAAGCAGTATTCTTATATTGAATAACTTGCACACATCACACTTACTAACGTACATTACTAGCTCTTTAAATAGAGAGATAATTAAGCTAAACAATTAAACCTAGAAAGGTGGAACACATTTCCTAAATAAATGCAGTTTTATTTGACCCACTAACATCTAGCTAACCCACTAAACATGCACGCACATTCTCTTATGATAACAGAACACTAACACTACTTTGACTAATTCTAACTACCCACAACCCACTAATTCGAAGGAATCTTAACAACTTTGAAACAATAATATCCAACATACCCCCTTGATTCAAAGTTCATAATTTGTGACGACTAACATAATTGCTAATATATTTTCAAAACTAACTAATGTTGCTCATCACATTTTAACGTACAACAATTGCTGAACTTCAACACACATGAACAGTATTGCTCGAACACCACATGACTTGAACTCGACCACAAACACAACCTCAACTACGAACACGAACGCGACTTCGAACATGACCTCGACCAGTACATTCACGACACATGACTTTAGAAGAGCCGCTCCTCTTCTTCTTCAACCTTTTGAGCAAGATTGGCTTGCTCTTTCTCTTTCATATCCCTTTGTTTGTCCCAACAACGGTCTTCTTTATGACCAAATCTTTTGCAGTAGTAGCACTTAATGCTACTCATACGCCCTCCATTTTCTTCTTGACCACGACCCATACCTCGACTATCATTACTTTGACCATAACCACGACCACGACTGCTACCTTGAACACCACCACGACCACGACCTCGACCTTGACCATTTTCAAATTGCCAATCACTTGACGACTCTCCATGCACTTGGAAAGCTTTCTCTTCCACTTTATCATCATAACTCCGGATTCTTTCTTCATGAGTGATAAGAGAACACGTCAACTCATCAAAGGTATATGTTGAGAAGTCCTTAGACTCCTCAATTGCAGCAACCACATGCCTAAAATCCTTATGTAAAGTTCTCAAGACCTTACTAATATAACAACTCTCTCATTTTCAATGATTTCACCATAAGATTTCATCTGATTTACAATCCCAGAAACTCTAGACAAGTAACTTTGAACTGTCTTTTTCTCTTTATGACTTAAATTGTCAAAACTAGAACGAAGCGATTGTAGTTTTACAGCAATTACCTTCTTATCACCAAAGTACTCACGTTTGATCGTGTCCCACGCCTCCTTTGCTGTCTTGGCTGAGGAAATCTGTGGAAAAAGTTCGTCATCCATTGCTGACTGGATGATAAATAGAGATTTCGCATTTAATTAGCGACTTTCACGTAACTTTTTGTCGGGTACCTCTGGTGGCTCCTCCGGTTCTTCATGCCCGCTCTCAACAATATCCCATAACTCCTGGGATTGAAATATGGTTTGCATTTTAATACTCCATAAATGATACTTCTCACCCTTAAAAATAGGAATGAAGGGTTGAGATGATACATTAACACCATTGTTTGCCATCACTTACACTCACTGTATTTACAGACTCAAATCTCACTCGACCCACAACAATTTATGAAATACACGACTCACGACTTTTAAAGGTTTAGGATCGAACCCGGATTAGCTCGGATACCATGTTGAAGTTAAAATTATGAGAATAAAAAGAGGATTGCAGCGGAAGAAATGATTGTATAAAGACAAAGCAAACCAAAGCAGTATTCTTATATTGAATAACTTGCACACATCACACTTACTAACGTACATTACTAGCTCTTTAAATAGAGAGATAATTAAGCTAAACAATTAAACCTAGAAAGGTGGAACACATTTCCTAAATAAATGCAGTTTTATTTGACCCACTAACATCTAGCTAACCCACTAAACATGCACGCACATTCTCTTATGATAACAGAACACTAACACTACTTTGACTAATTCTAACTACCCACAACCCACTAATTCGAAGGAATCTTAACAATTTTGATACAATAATATCCAACAATAACAATAACATTATGGAAAGTAGTTGTTAATACTCTACGTATCGAGACGAAACTAACCATATCCCACATGACCATAATTTTACATAGCTTTGAAGGATTTTATCCTTCGACCAAGTGTAATAATCTTAGTATACTTGGACAAGTTTATAGAGAAAATATATTCAATAATATTAGGTGGTGCCGTAACTTTTAGCTAGAAGCTAAATTACAGTTTAGGTCATACATTGTAACGAAGGTTAGATAATTACCCAAATTCATTTTGGATGGCCAAATGGATGGTATGAAAAGAGTTGTAACTCTTGTCGTTAAATGAATTATAATTGGTTGCTTTTATGTGCCTAATTAAGCCTCATAATGTAAGACATTTTGTGGGCAATTAAGTCTTATGAAACAACCATAGTAACGAATCTATATATTGATGTAGAGGTTACAAATGAGTCATAGCATTATCTTTTTGCTAAAGATTATGATTTTTGGTAAAGACTTAGACTCCTCTTCTTTCTCATTTTTTGGTCTAACACCGTACAATGTAATGAGTGATAACTGATAAGTTCCCTCTTTCCATACTAGCTAGTATACGCGGTGATCTAACCGTTGTTTATGGACCAACACTAGAGGAATGATGCTTGATGTTCTCATAAGATTTCACTTGGAAGTTAATACTTTTTTACATTCACGCATCAAAGGTATATATTGTCATATATTATATATTTGATTGATGTTGGTTTATGCAATTTGTTCTTGAGCTAGATGTAAAGAATATTATTTTTGCAATTCCGCTTTTAGCATCTAAATTCCTACAAGCTTTTGTATATACCAGATCCCTTATATATGAGTCATAAATTATCGCAAAATATACTATTCTCATATATTAAAAGAAAAAAAAATGAAAATACAAATCTACAACCTCAAGTTTGAAAGAAAGATTTTCAACCACCATTCTAAAGTATGATTAATGCTTATTCTATAAAAATCAAAAATGATATATAAATAAATTTCAAGAGTTAAGTTTTAATTTTCCAAAACTTATATCATAAGCGGGATTTCTTACTATGTTGTCGATAATTTTTTCATATTGAATAACATTAATTATTTCTAACTACTACTTAATTATAATATACAAAAACTACGAAACATCACTGGAGTCTAAATACTGATTTGTTGTCATTTATTTGAAGGTTATCGAGTGAGCATACATCTTCCATATCCGTTTCGAGCGTGCGCCATCCACCACCCACCACCCACCAAACCTATACCATTCCGTTCTCAACTTGAGCGGGTGTGGCGTGAAACCCACCCATTATGAGTCTTTGACCCATGGTGCGGTGCGGAACATACCAGGCACTCAGGCAGACTATGGCTCGTTATAACACTCCTTTACAAAATTTCGACTCTCTCGCTTTCTCTCTCTATATTCATCCGTTCCAGCTTAAAACTTCGGCGAATTCATCACACTAACACAATCTCAGATTGCCATCATCAAATAATTTCCCCCAATTTGAAATCCATATAAGAACAGTGAGAGAAAAGGGTTCAAGGCAAATCAAAATAAATATCAAAATTCGGAAACTTGGATCTTCCAAAAAATTGAAGGTATGTTTATTGTTTTATACAATTTTTAAAATGAGTTTCAAGTTTCACAACTTAGATCTACCACATTTTGTACAATATGCGGTTATCTAGGTAAAATCAGATTTTGGGGATTCAACAAAACCCACGAAAATCCCCTTGGATACACACACGTTGGTTTTTAATGTGAAAGTTTGAGTATTTAAATTGTTTCATTATGAATGTGAAAATGCATATGAATTTTATGAGTAACCCATAAATTATTGAGAAAGAATGATGTAATTATGCTGAGGGAAAGTTGTTAGTATCTTGTGTAGCTATTATTTGATCGAGCAAATTGGGAGACTTTTTACATTTGAGATGAATTCAATGAAGGGAATAATAGAAAGAGAGACAGAGAGGATAATAGAGACTGATTTTATTTCTATTGAATTTGATCACATTATTACAACTTGAATGGTATTTATACATGCTAGATTAATGTTTCTCTAACTAATTCTATTGTGTTAGTTTGTTAGAAGAATCTAACAACCTACTAGGATACTAAAAGAATGGCTAAGCTTCTATAATAAGTGCTTCAGATGGGTGAATTAAGAACCATACCGAGTTTGGTAGGCAAATGAGTATGTTGAGCACTAGGTACGTATAATCTTAGTGAAAATGTCAGCCATTTGATCCCGTATAGGCTGATGACTTAGTTGGATGAGACTCTCCAATAGTCGGTTTCTATTAAAATGACAATCTACTTCAATATGTTAGGTTTCCCATGAAAAATGGGATGTGAGCTATGTAAATTGTAGATTGATTATCTCAATATAGAGTGACATGTTGTATATTAGAATCTACTAATCTAACAACCCAAGTCACTTCACTAGTAGCTTGAGTGGCCCTCAGGAGAGCTCTTAGATATAGTAGTTTGTTTCTTGGATTTCCAACTAATAGGAGAATTTCCAAGAAGTAGAACATAACTAGTGATAGATCTTGTAAAGAGAGATGAGCGGTAGCTTTGAACAAGAAAACTTGGCCAGCAATGTGTTTTTAGTATCTGAGAGTGTGAGTGAGAGATTAATATGAGAGATTCTGGGACTATGCATGAATTGCGAAGAGATTGCACAACAAATGCAAGATCAGTCTTGTGTGAGTCAAAAAATTTACTTGCCAACATAGCATCTATATAAGTTGCATCGAGAATCATCATTGGAGAGCTTGAGATTCAATGGAAAAGGTGTGATTACAGATTCCGAAATATCAAGAACACAATCATTTAGAAGTTCATATGTTATTTTTCTTTGAATAAGAATATAGCCATCATGTGTTCTGCTGACTTCAATACCAAAAAAATATGAAGAAGACTTAATTACTTAATGCTGAAAGTATCATGTATCATGTAAATGATTCTTGAGAGGTTTAATAACTGCACCATCCACATAAATTGCAACCATAGTAGTGTCACCATGATTCTTTTTGAGGAACAAGGAGTAATTACTCTTAGATTGAACAGTAGCCTGAGAAACAAGCTTATCCATAAGCCTAGCAAATGATTGCCTTGAAGCTTGCTTAAGTCATAAAGAGATCTCTTGAGTTTACCCACCATCCCTGGTATTGCGACACCTTTGGAGCTTTCATATAAACCTCTTCATGTAAATAGCCATGTAAAAAGGCATTGTTAACATCTAATCGCGAAAGATTCCTATTTTTACTAGCTAGAAATGAAATTAAGCTTCTCACGGTAGACATCTTGATGAATGAGAAAAAGCTTCTTGAAGTCAAGGCCATATTTTCGAGTAAAACCCATGGCAACTAATCTTGCTTTATAGTTTTTATCTTTCAATACAACCATCTGCATTCTTCTTGATTCTACACACCCATTTGCAGCCTACGGCCTTTTTTCCCTTTAGGTTGAGAAACAAACTCCATATGGCATTTTTGTCTTTGGGTAGAGAAACAAAATCCCGAGTGTCATTATCTTGCAAAGCTTGGATTTCTTTATTCATTGCCTCAAACCAATATGGACTTATAGTAGGTAGAACGCTCAACACAATCTGTGTGAGAGAGCTCTGTGAGAAGAAGATAGGGTGTCAAATGACACCAAACTTGCACGAATGGAATGTCTAGTTGAACCCAAAACATTTAGATCTTACTAAACAAAGTTGATATTCCTTCATCCTCTCCCTGCGTGATGTCCCTAATTGCTTACACAGAATAATTGAGGTCCTGAAGATTAGCTTAATCTTTCCTCACAATCAAGTCAAATCTCTCTAGTAGTGTTGAAGTACAATACACTCCTACTAATTGAAGGTTCGAGGGAGTTCATTGCACCACAATCTATAGCTTTTTAAACCTGTTGCTAGCTTGATCTAAGTTCCATGAACAAAGCTTATCTTGTTTCTTGCTAAGAGAGCAATGGTCATAGAGCTTCTCCAATCGTTGGAACCAACTCCATTTTGGAATCGTTTCTGAGCCTGAAGTAATCCCATATGACATTCTCAATATTTTGCTGCTTGAAAAAACTTTGTAGAATCAAGAAGAAATGATAAGAAATTGAAAAAAGAAAAGGAAAATTTGAACAAGTTTTGCAAAAAAAAAATAGGAAAGTTGATCTTACTAGATCAAGTGAAGAGAAAGAGGAAATATGTTGGGAAAATGAGATACAGAATCGCAATTGTGCACTCATACCATGTCAGAAATCATCGGTCAAGATGAATTCAATTAAGACAAAAATAGAAAGAGGAAGTGAGAGAAAAAGAGAGACGGAGAAGAAAAGAGAGACTGATTTCAATCTATTGAATCAATCACATTATTACAGCTTGAACGGTATTTATACAAAAGTAGAAAATGAGCTAGATTACTGTTTCTCTAACTAACTTCTCTTGTGTTAGTTTGTTAGAAGAATCTAACAACCAACAAGGATATCAACAGAATGGCTAAACTTCTAGAATAACTGCTATGTACCAACTCAAATTACTTCGCTAAAATTATTTAATATAGTGTTCGTATCATCACTGAATAGTATTTTCCGCAATTTTAGCCTTCATTGACCATAAGGTGATGAAGTATGGGGGCATAAAGTCATATGCTCTCTAGGTCGTCTTCTTTTTGGACTGCAATAATGTAAATTAAGTTCAGCTGATTCCAGTCCGGCTCATAGTTCGGTTTGGTTCAGTTGTGTCCACTTTAGCTTGGCTCCTAGGTGAGTCCGGAAGTCCAGTCTCAGCTCCAATAAGTTCAAAAGAACAGATCCCTAGTCTTGCCTCTTGTTGAAGATTTCGTTGAACCCGGTAACCCTAAGTCTTTATCATTATTTGAACAAGCATCCCATAACCCTTGAGGGCTGCCTTGCCTCTCTATATCAAGGGCCGTGATAGAATAATGTGAGTAAACCAAAAAAGTGAATTAGAATTTCTATTCAAAGGTTGTAGGCTTGTATCCTGCAGAATCAAGAGTTTATAAGCTTGAAGGTAGTTTCATATCTTAGCACAGAGTTATCTGCTAAAGTTTCTATGAGGTATTGTTTTGAAAAAGATATTTATTACTTCCAGGCAGATTTTTCTTGTGTCAAGCACATAAAGTTTTATTTTGCATGTAAGTTTCTCCATGGGTAGGGCCGCAAGGGAGGTGGAGATTTTGTGTTTCCTTAAGCTTGTATCTCCTTGGGACAAAAGGAAGTTTATAGGGGAAACTTGGTGCGGTGTTAAATAACTGATTGCCAGGTTGAATGTTGCTTAAGTAGTTGGGATAAACTGATTGCCAGGTTGAATGTTGCTTGTATTACCTTTTAAGATATTCTAATCTAGACTGTAGTAGTCTGAATGTGTGATTGTTGTAACTTACAGTTATTACGACTACTTTGATCCTCTTCTGCTAGTGAAAATAGCTCAAAATCCATGTGAATGTCGATATTCACATCAAGCAAGTGAAACCTCACTACCCATCATTCATATAGTTTGACCAACTTACACCCAAAAAAAATACTTTGACCAACTTAAACGAGGTGCAATATCAATGTGAAAATTTGAGAATTTAAATTGGTGAGCATGTGTTGCTTTTAGTGTTTGTTACGAGAGGTTGGATCATAGGAAAGTTCTAGGCGAGGGATTTTTGATGAAATTGAGATTATGCTGTCTGTTTTGCAGTAGATGGGTTTTGGGACGCTGCTTCAAGGATTCCTGCTTTTTACTAATGCATTGGCGATACTAAATGAGGACAGGTTTCTGACTCCAAGAGGGTTAAGTTTTGAGGCCACACAAGGCAAAAGACAGTCACTCAAACAACGAGCTATGGGACTTATTTATGTAGCTCAATACCTGAGGTTGCCTCTCATTCTCTTGAATATTGTCACCATCATATTAAAGCTAATCTCTGGATGAGGCAATGGTAATCATACTAATCAAACCTATCCTTTATAGTCCAATATAACATGAGGAATTCTATCTCGATCTTTTGGCTATGAATTCCCTTTGTCTTGTCTTTTGGTTCGACATGGAATGGGATGGAAGTATGAGCTGATTTTATGGTTGTGATATAGTTTGCTTTTAAATCTGTTATGTGATCAAGGTGGAAGAAGATTCTGTAAAAGAATATTTTGGATTCAAGCAGTCTTTTCTGAACGGCAATTATCTGCGATTTCCACAATCAACACAACTGTATTAAATGGTTCTGTGTTTTAGAGGAGACACACACATGGTAGATACTTGTTGATGACTTTTATATTGTACTCTGGTGGTTTGGGGGGCTGGGGGGAACATACCGGTTTTATCCTCTGCTCTAGAATTTGCAATGAAATCATCCAGTTCTTTTTTCTGCAGTTAATTTATACCCGTTTTGAATGCTTGTTTTCCTCTGTTATCTTCAGAAAATGTATAGCACTGTTGTGACTTGTGACTGATTTGATGTTGATATAGTAGGTTTTGCAGATGCTTCTGGTGAATCTGATAGCGCTGTTATCTACTTGTGTGTGTCTCACTCGTACTAAAATGCATTGAACCTGGGTTCATCTTGTGTAGTGATTGTGTCTCTAGTTCGACGCCTGTTAATTGATTTTACAATTAGCTATGGTAAGTATTCTTAATAAAGACTTGCTAAAATTGACTACCTAGCATTGAGTGATACACATTCTGCTTGGCTTAGGCTAGTCTTGCAGCGCACACCAACTCGGAGGTTGTGTACAAGACTTTGTAGGCCATAAACGATAGGCCCTGAAGGTCCATTACCACTATAAGTGAAAGCGAAATTCCTTTGTTAGGATGATGATTTGAACACTAGACAAGGCCCTCAGTGTGGTTACTCTATCAAGCTACCGACTCGTCCTCCAAAATACTCCCTCCCATTTGAACCAACTCGGAGGTTGATTTATTGTTTGTTCCTACCCTGAAGGTTCATTTTTATAGCCCAAGAATGATAATTTAATCATGGGGAATTTCCCCAGGTACCCTTGGGTTTTGGGCAAATAACCAAAATGACACCCACATTTTAGACATAGTGGGTGGCATCTGGGCTAACTCTAAAACGTGGGTGACATTTTGGTTATTTGGCCAATACCCAGGGATATCGGGGAAATATCATTGTGTATTGTTTGGATTGGTAACCAAATTATAAGGGGTAGGGGAAGACCTAAGATGACTTGGATGAAGGTAATTGAAAGTGATATGAGGCTATTTGGGATTGAGGAGAGCATGACGTTGGATAGAAGTGGGTGGAAGGGCAATATCCTTGTGGAGGAAGGGGAGTGATTACTGCATTTATTTGTTTTCTCAATTATGTTGGTATTAAAGTCTTTTGAAAACTTCTTTTAATACTTTTTGGTATAAACCTTGTGTTCAAAAATTTTTTTAAAAATTCTTAAAACTGTAACCCTTTTAAAAACTTTTTATCACTCTTGTCGATGCCATCTCTTTTGGCAACGGTCTCAGTTGACGATTCATGTTAAGCGACCCCGAATCACTTTGAGAATAAGGCTTAGTTGTTGTTGTTGTTGTTGTTGTATTGTTTGGATTGGTAAGAAAATGACCCTAATAAAAAACCTCAACTAGTTCAGTATTCTTGCCTAGTATCTGTGGGCTAAACATTTAGGAGTAGGGGGACGGTAAATGAAAATCTCCACCCTCAAATACTGCTGGTGGGATTTGATTGAAATCATGAGGCCAAATAGTTACCACTAGGCTAAATCTTGCTTTGTAATTAATTGTCTTATATTATTATACTCACTTGCTATTATATACAGATACTTTACTGCATACATAAGCGTAAAGGTGTTCATTTTGGATTGGGAGAAGTGCGATCCGAAAATTTCGGATTAGATACCCGGATGATCCGATCTGATTTTATTTTGGAAAAAAAGTTTAAAATCAATTTTATTTAATGAAAAAAATTACAGATATTTCGGATTGGATATTTAACCGAATATTCGAAAAATATCCAATTTTTAATCATATTTTGGATTTTTCGGATAAAGGGTGATCCAAATCCAATTCGAATCATCCGAAACACTACATTTCGGATCGGATTTTTGTGAACACCCCTAAGCGTATGTGATAAGTAGAACATGGGAGGATATGTTAAGAGGGCATGTAAGGGTCTGGTGTCGAACTAATTTTGATATGGACTTTTTATTTCGAAAACATATTATCCAATAATTAAAGAAAATGTTAATGGACAATAAAAGGTTGGAGGTCAAATCTTAAGTAGCCTTTTTTTTTTCCAAGGTATGCC
The DNA here is from genome assembly GCA_947645195.1 of Patellifolia procumbens. Taxonomy (NCBI): domain Eukaryota; kingdom Viridiplantae; phylum Streptophyta; class Magnoliopsida; order Caryophyllales; family Amaranthaceae; genus Patellifolia; species Patellifolia procumbens. The sequence continues at coordinate 116,573 of CANSGD010000863.1, forward strand.
AATATTGGAGCGTTTGGTATATAGGAATGAGAGTTTGGGATTGGAAGATGGGATGGGGAGTGAGAATATCAGTGGCAATTCATGACAATATTTACATGAACTCGTTTGGCAAGTGGTTGGAATAGAAGGGGGATAAAATTTAAAATTACTTCAAAATCCTTATTTATATCCTTTTACTTACTCTTCCCTTCCTCTATGCCCTATTTTTATTCCCACCTCTACGATATGCTCTCTCCCATGTCATACTTTTGATAGGAATACGACCTATTTAATCTTAACGTCATTTCCCTTCAAAACTCCAAATTCAACTAAACAAACAAGGGATATAAAAAATGAGGATCTATAATCTCATTGAAAGTTCGCAAATCACCTTTATTTGTACCGGAACTTCGTGAACTAAATGTTGGCAAAGCCAATTATTCCATCTTCGGGTATTCGTGCCAGTATTTACTTTCTCACCCTTTATTCTTACTAAACAATCTGGAGATGAATCTTCAACGGAAGAATTTCTATCCTTTCACGAAAATCACTCACACAATAAATGTATTAATAGTATAATACTCAATGAATCTGTTTTTTTGGTTTTTTTAAAAAGAGATCCATTTTACTATATTTTATACAATTTGGGATACTCTTTTGAATGTTGATCATTGTTAAGGTAATTTTTTGAAAAATATCGTGATATGATTTTAAAGAGTGAGAAAGTGAGGAGAGAGAGGGATTATCTTATTTTATGATCATTGAAAATAATGCTCTTATAATTAATAAAATTTAAGATCAACTAACAACCTATAGATTTATACCACCCTCTACACTAGGCCTAGATATGTAGATGACCCATTCTTTTGATAAATTAATGTTGTAATAACTTTTCAATCAATACCCATAATATAATTTCTTTTGTCATTAAAGATTCATCTTGATCTAACATCAGCAAATTCTTTTCATTATCTTCCACCAAAACCATGCGTCTATGAGATTCTCCAGATTCTTTTTAATTTCGTGTCTGGTGTAATATTTTTGTTCGATAAGAAACTTAAGTGCTCTGTTTTTATTTCTAAAAAGTTTTATGATTATTTACAATACATTTTCCTTTATGTACGCATGTAAGGTACACCATCTAACCGCATAAAGAAAATGATAGAAATATCCCTATTAGATAGTCATCGTACCCTGCAAAAACGTTCGTATTTGAAAAATTAATTTTTTAGCAGCATAAAGAAAAAGAATATTGGAAATAAAGTTTAATATGATGTAAAGATCTTCCCATATATATGTCACCTAAAACAACTAATAATCCCATTATGCTCATCAAAGGTTCTAATAAAATATGAATATTAGTTCATCTTTAAAGCAAATTTTTGACCCGTGAAAGAATATAGGAAGATACAAATAAAACACTTTGATTGAAAGTCAAATTAATGTGAGATGAATTTTGGAAAAAAACATAATATAGAAAAGAATAGGGGTAACTACTAATAAATTAATATCCTCCATTTTTTTTACTTGCATCATTCTCACTTTTGAAAGTTGTAAATTACTTGCATTATTTCCTTTTTTGAAAATAGATTTTCTGTAACTCTCTCCTATCACATGGGTCCCATTTATTCTTCTCTCCATCTGTTTCTTCTCCTTAAACACCATGCCCACTTCCAATAATACAAGTATTAAAAAGTGGATGAAATATTAACTATGAAAATTATATTTTTCTTTTAAACAAAAATCTTATAAAAACAATTGTGGGAAAGATGATATGAAACAATATAAAAAATTACTAATAAAAATATATTATATGAAAATCAAAGATTTAAGAATTTGACGATGATAGTGGGAAAGATGACATGAAACAAGATTGCAAAATACTAATAGAACATATTCCATCCGTTTCTTTTTGTTTGTACTACTTTGACCAATTATGTGTGAGCTTTTTGGGAAAAGTTGGACTAACAAAAAGAAACAGAGGGATTATTACATAAATCGATAGTTTATGTGAAAATAACACACCTTTAGTAGTTATGTTGCCGATGCTGAGAGTCCTAAGAATTCAAAGGAATTTTCAATGGTTTTTCTTAGTTGGGGTGGTGATTATGTAAGTATTATATACAATTACAAGTTTGTTAGTATATATATATTACTATTTATGTTTATTTAATTTACTTTGTATATGTTATATCTCTCACTTAAAATTTCATTAACTAATTTCTTTAAACAATATTTTTATAAAGCGAGCTAAATGAAAAAAAAATTAGTGTCTTATATTGTGCTTATTCATAACGGAACATCTATCCACTTAAGTAGTACTTGAATTAATTGGTGCACACAAAAAAGTTTCCTTGAGTATCTCAACCTTGATCCACTCAATATTGAAAACTTAAACCTCACAGTTAGCGATGTTATTCTTCCAAATATGACATGGAACTCCGCTCTATTAGAAACATTACTCCCGCCGAATGTATGTAACATGATCAAGGGTATCCCACTTCCCTCCCATCGGCAAAAAGATGCTCCATGTTGGGAGTTGACCTCTTCTGGAAAATTTATTGTTAAATCAGCCACTTGGTTAGCACACAATAATACTCTTTTTGAAACCTACAAATGGCCATATGCTTGGATATGAAACATAGACATTCATCCAAAAGTACAAGTGTTTATCTGGCAATTGATCCATAATGGCATTCCAACAAGAAACAACCTAGTTAAAAGAAATATTCCGGTCCCGATTAGTGGAAAAATAGTTTTTGATGCGGGCCTTGAAGGGGCTTGTTGCTGCGTACATGGGCCGTAGCTATTGAAGAGCAGCAAATTTGAAAAAACTGTAGCTGCGTACAAAGACGCAGGTAAAATGGGAGTTTAGTTGCGGGCCTCTAGCTATAGCCCGCAGCAACAAGCGTATTTAGCTGCGGGCCTGCGCCTAGAGCCCGCAGCTAAAGTTGATGACAGCCACAGCTATCATGAACTTTAGCTGCGGGCACTAGGCTGAGGCCCGCAGCTAAAGTTGATGACAGCCACAACTATCATGAACTTTAGCTGCGGGCACTAGGCTGAGGCCCGCAGCTATTGTGTTCAATTTTTTTAAAAAAAAAGCTCTGCTGCTGCACAGCAGCAACTAGCAGCATACTAGTAGGCTAGCAGCCTAGCAGCAGCATATATATAGCAAGGCAGCAGCGCGCACATCGAGACATAATACAACATATTTATTACTTTAGGCTCGCGAACATAGAAAGCCAACTAGTATATTACTTCAAGCTCGCGTTCTCAAGTTATTTTAATACAACATATATTAAAATACCGACTTACAATAATATGCAACTAGTATACATTAGATGGAGTAATTATACATAATTGAAACAAGATTCAACCAACTAGCTAATGACTAACATCCTTAGATAACTAAACTAAGTTGATAGATACTTAGTTCTAAAGAACTTCGCCCATTGCTCTCGAACCACATTAATTTCTCCATCCGTATAAGCATCGAGCGTTCCAAAATATTCTTGAAAATGCAATATAAGTTTGTAAGATTCAATGAAAGTAATAAAATTCATTTGACATGAACGTAAAACACTATATACGATAATATATTACTAAAATTTTACAGAAAATTCGGCAGAGTTTCGTTTAAAATATGGACTGCCTAAAATTTTAATTAGGACTCGTGTCCAATTTAACATGTTTCAACAAAATAAACAATCCAAATTCATCCACTCCCAACATCTCCATACAACTAAGCTCAAATGGTTCAATGCAATCCAAATCCGACAACCTAACACTATTTCAAAAATGAAATCGAGCAAAAGCCAACCAATAGTTTACCACTTGTATATGTTGAGGACACTAACCTCTTTCAAGCATTTGCAATCACAATATAGGGTAACAATCTCCAACATGTACTTCATGACATAATACCCACATTCCAATCCACCGGTTTGTTGAGGACACTAAGTTCAATTAATTACAAAAATGAGGCACAAATAAGTTCTAATAAAAATGATAAAATAAATGTTTTATGTACAAAAGCCTTTGAAGTGATATAGTACGTAGTAGTTAATTATTATAATAATGATGATAAAGTAAAAAAAAAATTAAATTACCTCAATCGAAACACAACGAATTTCCCTATCTTTTGTCTTAGGGTGCTTACCATCACTGGCCTTGTAAATTTGATATGCCCTACGTAATCACCAAAGTAAAACAATCAATAGATAATAATACATGAAATTAAAAATTCACGATAGTAAAATAAAGTAAATACTTACAAATCAATGAATGCCAAAACCTTTAGCATTCGTGGATTATCCTTAGGTTTCCTTTTGGAGTTAAATACGTACACGTGACCAGCTTGAAGTTCAATTACTAGTAGCATCCAGTGGTTCCTTACAATTTCAAATCAAATCGTCAAGGTTTATAAGAATAAGTATAAACAACTAGGATAGCATAATCAACGATGAGTAGTTCTTACTCTTCATGATACGGCGCCAAAATAAACTTGCATTGTTTCTCTTTCTTATTCTTCTCAATGATAAAAGCTTCCGTAAAGTACGTTTTAAGCTTAGAAGGTTCATGGACTTTTGTAGCATGTATCATTTGAGGACACAAGAATGAAACAAGGGAGTTGTTGAAACAATAAGGAAATTCATCCATCAAAAACCTATACTCAATAATAATTTAAAATGTTAGGGAAATGAGTAGAGGGCAAGTGGTGAGTTATGTGAAGCTACTATATCTTAACTATTTGACTACTAAATAGATGTTAAGAGCTTACATTTGATAAACATGGATGCATGACACATTGATACAAACCCCTTTTAGAAACTCCTCAATGTCCTCCCTACTAACGATCGACGCATCAACCTTGTTGTAGTAGAAAAGGGGGGGCTTTATTTGTAATGTAGTGGATCCATACCTATCGTCTCATGCAGTACTAAGTAAGAGATGCAGCAACTGACACTCTTCACCAAGTTGTTCAAGTGTTTTATGATCTAGTGGGAGAAAGGAGTTGACTCGGGGTGCTCCATCACAACTACCTACAGCTGATCTCGGGGTGTTTTTCCCTTTGCTTGAAGATGGTTCATTTACCTCCAAAATCGTCTTCAATTGAGAAGGATGCTCCAATTCATTGGAATGACCCTACAAGGTAAAACATTATATTTTCGTCACAAGATTAAACATTAAATTTTGAAGGAATGACTAATACTTTCATGTATTAAGACCTTAGTTATTGTTAATTACCTCATCTTCTTCAAACAATACTAAATCCTTCGGCCATTAGGAAGTGACCTTCCGCATCACCCACCTTAGTGGTTTCACCATCATCCGACATTTCCGGGAAGGAAACGTCCCTGTGCTCTGGGTAGGCATAATCTAAGGACACCTTCCAATGGCTATCGGATTTCCTAGTCCGAGTATGCATAACCTCGGAAGAAGAGGAACATGGATATACCGTACCATCTCCAACCACAACTAAATTTCCATTGTAGGCGTCTCTAACACAAAGTTTACATGGATTCTTGCCCTAAACATATATAAAATTATTAATATTAATAAATTCAGTTAATCACAAGCACGTAAGACTCAAAATGTTGCTCTATTTCAGATTCATGTATTCTATATTTTAGTGCAAGTGTCCGAATGCAAGACCTAATGTTATAACACTTAATACATTAGTTGATGCATGTTTAAAATGAAGAATATGTCAATGATGCAGATCAAAGTATACTATGGTTTTTGCTGGCTAGCAGGGAGGAGGTTTGTTGATTTTTTACATTACTATGCTTCCATCGTGGTCTGTAACGATGAGTAGTTATGAGCAGTTTTTGATAATAATGATGCAAACCTAAATGTCAGTTTTTGATCTGAATGATCGTCAATTAGTAGTTATGAGCAGCTCTCAAAATATGCAACAAAGTGAGAAGTATCTCAACGCCAAAAGAGGTGTAGACAATCTGACCAATGAAGAAGAGTGCATCGCGTATAAAATGAGAAACACTATGCAGGACAGTGCTTCTGATTGAGGGGTATTCAGGTTCTTCTTGTAAGGTTGATGAAGCAAAGACGTTGCTTTGTGAGATGCAGGACAGTGATTTTGAGGCAGAGTTGGTGATGGATCAGGTGAAAGAGTTGGTGCGCGAGACAGTGCGATGTGCAGTGTCGGGGTGATGGATCAGGTGAAAGAGGCATCTTGTACGCAAAAATCATCTTACTATTTATTTATATGTTGGGTAGTTTGAATTTAAACCACAAAAAAACTGCTTGAAAAATGATAATCTCCCAAGATATCTTATCAGGGAAGGGTTAGATGCTTGTTCAACCTATATAGTGTATAAGAAATCATTAGGAATCAATATTCACTTCCCAATAAAAGGAAACATTTAATTTGCAAATTAGATTCCAGTTCATCTTCCTCCCACCAATCCTGGCATTTAAAATCATCTTGCGGCCGTGTTCGAAGCTGTTATGCATATATTTATATATCTACATGACCTTATGTTTGGTTGCTAATCCCTGTCTTGCTCTGGGAAAGAGACAATTCTGCTACGAATACTAGATACAACCTCACACCATTTGCAATATCTTTGAATGAATTGATTCCTGGTTTGCAGCAGAATCTGCCACCAACAGATTCAAGGCTTAGGCCAGATCAGCGACACTTGGAAAATGGAGAATATGAGCTGGCAAATGCAGAAAAACTCAGAATTGAACAATTGCAAAGACAGGTATCTTAAACTCCATATGACACCACCATATGAAGCTACTAACATTGAATGACTCAACGAAACAGGCATCTTGTACGCTCAAACATCATCAGGAGATAGCTAATAAATTCATACTCCAACAGCTTATAAATTCATATACGAGTGAAGTTCATTCATGATTTATGAAACATAGCTAATAAACTCATACTCCAACAACAGCGCATTCATGTTGTCAGTGAGAAGGGCAAACCTAATAAAAAATTTTAAACTAGATATATACCTTTAGAAGTGGGACAGTTGGTACATCTTGAACTTTTGGAATGGATACCGGGGTAGGCGCGTCAGGATGCTTGTCACTACTACCCAATCGAATAGTTCCACTGCCGATAAGATTTCACAGTGCTTCTTCCACCTTAGCAGCCACTTCTTGTTCAAGTTTCTTGGCGAAATCTGCCTTGATCTCGAGTAGCTTCTGAGCAAAGTCGTCCTGTGATAGAACCCTATAAACCTCTTTGTTCTTCATTCTGCGCTTTGCTTTTCCAAACACTTGTTCTATTCCAATAGTCCACCAATAGCCTTCACACGCCCCCTGTGGTCCCGCTTGACTATAGCCTTTGACAAGGCATCAAGTCCATGCTCCTCAACATAGGTGCCGGCTTGCTTTGCTTTGGCCTCAATTTCTAGATAGTTATCCTGTTAACCATCAAGTTTTAATTCGTTTAAAAAAATATCAGGCTATGATTGAAAGTCAAACCATTGATTAATGTTTTAGAATTTTTAACAACTTACAATTTTTTGAACTACTTCACAAGTCTCTATGTATTTTTGATCAATACCCCAAGATCCATTTGCAAGCTTTTTCTCATGCGCAAGCTTCCGTGCTATGGGCCGTATCATCCTTCTATGTGGAATAGAAGTCACATGAGAGCTAGAAGACTCAGCGACGCTGGAAGATGGAGCGGGGAGTCTGCCACTTTTGATCCACTTCTCTTCAGCTCTACTATAAGAATTTTGACCTAGATGATGTGGGTGCTTGTTTTGTTTTGTTTTGCGCTTGAACTTCCTTTTTGGCTTTTGGCCTTTGGAAAACAAATTTTTTTGCATAAATCATGTAGTTAATATAATTAACATTACAAGTAATAATAAGAGTAAACCTATTCAAATAGTATCACATTAATAGCGTAGTATCACACCTGAAATTCAGGGGTCTCTTATGTTGCTGCAAATGTCTTCCACTGATCCTCGGTAATCAATCCTTCATAAGCCACCCAAGGATCTACATTTTTATTAACTTTCTTAACTTTTTTACTCTGCGATGGTCCTACATCGACTTCTTTAGCTTCGGTTGTCTCATGTGCATGTGCATCGGCAGCATCAGATGTCTCTTGTGCATGTGAATCATCAGCAACATCATCCTTCTTCTTTAGCCAACGTCGCCTGAGCTTGGACTTGAAGTCTCTAAACCGAGCACCGACTAGTTCATAAAATTTCTTTTCCTTAGTTCCATTTGGATCAACAATGTTGAAAAGCCTCTGTAAAAAAATGAAAAAAAAATGAAACAACTAATATAATAGCTACGATGTATATCAAGTCAATTACAACAAACAAAATCACCTTTGCCTCTTCCCAATTCTTGGTCTTTTCCACTTCATCCAACTGATTATAACTCTCAGTGTTAATATCCGTTCTCATAGCACATGCACCAATTTGCTTACCATATTCATGGCCCCATTTTCCAATGTAGTTGTCCAATGCATCAAACTCCAAAAACATAGGTTGTCCACCCCTTTTAACCCCCCTTGAAAATCCTCGCCCTTGTTTGCGTTCAGATTTCGTAGATGAAACACAAGAGGAAACAACATGCACAACCTCCTGCAAGTGAAAAGATTAAACACGAATTCAATAGGAAGAAAAAAACATAAACAACATATACAAATGAGTTAACAGAATTGGAGTTCACGAAATCAGTAAATATAGCCAGACTGATTTAAGTAGTACGACATGAGTTTACAACCAGACCGGCCTGTACAGTTCCTGCAGACCCGTGCACATACCCTGCACAGTGCTAATGCGAGTTCTGGGTGCCAATCCAAGTAAAAAAAATTAATATAAAAAAAAGGGAAACAACCTTTGTTGTAGTTCTGGGTGCTAATGCCAGTGAATCACGTTGTGGACTCCTCGCCCCCTCACTATTTTGAGGTGCCGTATTAGTGCCCTGCAACAAACATGTAGACTTTAAATATCATCTAAAACCTTATCTTTACTCTTTAATCATTAAAACATTACTTAGGTTTACTAAAAATTCAAGGTGCTTGTTTTGTTCTGCTGCGGAAGCTATCAATTCTTTGCACGATACTTTGCTTGAAGGGAAGAAGTTGTAAGCTATCAAGGAATACTGAGAGTGTTCAAGACATTGTCCTTGAGGGTGGTCAGCAGGTATGGACATATATTCGGTTCTACTAGCAATCGACAGATTAACAACATCCAGAAAAATTTGCAGTTTCACTAAGCGAATCTAATGTTTTGATTTCTTCACCATTGTATCATTGTATGAGCGAATAACAGGTGGTTGAAGACGTAAAACTGACAATGAACCAGGCCATAGAGCCTGTCGAGAAGGGCGTGATAAAAATTCAGGAATGCTTCCATTAAATAACAGTGGGGTCTGAGGGCAAGCAAGAGTCTGAGGTGGAGATCGAGGAACATGTAAAGGATGATCAACAAGGAGGCAAGTCTCATGTAACAACAGAAAAAACGAGTGTCATCAAATCCGTAGATAAGACGACTTGAAATAGTTCTTTTTGTCCTCCTTTTTCACCCTGTTTTAGTTGAGTTGGTGCTTGAAAAAGAAGTCGGCCACTGTGACATTTAACCATTAAAACAATACATCAAAATTAAGAAGCTATCAATTCTTTGCACGATACTTTGCTTGAAGTGAAGAAGCTGTAAGTCCCTCTTTTTAGCAGTCTATGGATTCTAGAAATTTGGTATAAATTGTGTATAACCAGAAATATGTTATAGTAACTAATGATCAGTATAGAGTTCTTGATCGAGGTAACTGTTTTTCTGAATCATGCCTAATCTCAAATCTAAACTTAAATCTGAAACCTTAATATATTTACACTTGCTATATCTTATTTAGGCATTGGGGGTTTGTTTGTCGCGAGGGCTCAGAAGAAGGCTGAAAGAGATAAAATGATGAAGGAAATTCGTGCAAAATGGACAGCTTCGACAATTCATGTGAAAATTCCAGACCCAACTGTTACTGCTCGTATGTTAAGATCAAAATTCAGTGTCTGCGGGAAGGTGATCCGAGCTCAAGTAGCAAACTACTCAGATGGAATCAGTGGGTTGACCACTTTCTCCAGTCCTTCAGAAGCAAAGATCGCTGCTACACAGACCCTCCCAACCCTCCTGAACCCCCTGCACAGACCCCCCTACACCCCCGAACCCCTACACACCCCTGCCCAACCCCCCAACCCCTGCACAGACCCTCCCAACCCTCCTGAACCCCCTGCACAGACCCCCCTACACACCCCTCATAACCCTGCACAGCACCCCCTACACCCCCGAACCCCTACACGGCCCCGCCCAACCCCCCAACCCCTGCACAGACCCTCCCAACCCTCCTGAACCCCCTGCACAGACCCCCACACACCCCCCATAACCCTGCACAGACTCCCCTACACCCCGAACCCCTACACAGCCCTGCCCAACCCCCAACCCCTGCACAGACCCCCCTACACACCCCCATAACCCTGCACAGCCCCCCTACACCCCCGAACCCCTACACAGCCCCGCACAACCCCCCAACCCCTGCACAGACCCTCCCAACCCTCCTGAACCCCCTGCACAGACCCCCTACACCCTCATAACCCTGCGCAGACCCCCCTACACCCCCGAACCCCTACACAGCCCCGCCCAACCCCCCAACCCCTGCACAGACCCTCCTTAACCCCCTGCACAGACCCCCCTACACACCCCCCATAACCCTGCACAGACCCCCCTACACCCCAAACACAGCCCCTCCTACCCCCCGAACCCCTGCACAGACACTCCCAACCCCCGAACCCCTGCACAGCCCCCCTCCCAAACCCCTGCACACACACCCCTACCCCTGTGCGCATAATGAGAACAAAAATCACGTAATTACCATCTAAGAACCTAAATGTTTGCTTTCCATGTCAATACTAAAATAAAAGAACTTACAACATTAGTTTTGGCGGCCATTAAAGATATGTCATCCTCGGGATCAAGCTCATCCTCGGGATCAAAATCATCATCTGAATCATTAGGCTCGATCACTTCTTCTACAACACTTCCCCGTAAAGCATTTGTTTTCTATAATAATATTTTGTCGGCAAGGTCTCCTAGACCTTGAGCTTCCATCCGCTCCGCATTGATCTTCAACTTTTCGAATCGTTGCTTTTCATAATCAAGTGTCGAAGTTGCATGAGCCGCCTTTTTAATTTTTTTCCCTTCCATCTGCATGTATATTGTTAGTCATTTCATCGAGCAATGCCCAAAATGACGTGGATTATGGGCAACGGCATAAAAAGTCCATTGAACAATTAAAAGTAATCAAATTATATTGAACAACAAATATTTATCATAAGCTAAACATATAAAAGCAATAAATGCCCTATATTCATTCATTAAAATCAATGCGATAATTACAGTACAAAATAAGACTTACATATATTAATATAAAAGGCTTACAAAAAAATTGAAACAAAATCATATATAAACTATTGTTCCCTCTTCCTGATTAAGATCTGAACGCATATAAATCAAATCAAAATCTTCATCATCTGGTGTGGTTTGCACACCCGTTGATGTAGGTGGCATGTCATCAACGAGGTCATACTCTTCTTCATCAACAACATCTTCACACCCAAAATGTGTCGTTTTCCATGAATAACAACCTGCCAACCAGATTTAGTAATATCTCGAACATAGAACACTTGTTTAGCTTGTGAGCCTAGAATAAAAGGTTCATCGGTGTCATGGAAACGAGTTGGGTCTACCACACTGAACCTGAATTCATCAGTTTCTCGGCCACGTCGATTATCAACCCATTGACATCTGAAAAGGGCGATCGAAAATTCAATGTAGTCTAACTCCCAGATCTCTTCGATGACCCCATAATACATCATCGTTGAATCAACCGGCCTCAAATCCTTTGCACTAGCAAACTCGGTGGAAGACACAGTCACCATGACACCACTATTTTGTAGTACACCCTTGCCATCTTGACGTTTTGTGTAGAACGAATACCCATTGATGTCGTAGCCCTTAAATGACCTCACTAGTTTTCTTGGACCCCTTGCTAACAATCTGATCATGCCTGGAACACTCTGATTAGGTTGCTTCAACTCACTTGCCACTTGCTTCTCTAACCAGTTTATAAAAGTTCGATTGTGTTCTAACATCGCCTTACGTTCATTCTTAGGATATATGCTCCTCAATAACTTCAAGTGCTTCATTACGTATGGATGAACGATTGAGAGATGTTGTAACACATATAGGTGGCCTTTTTCTTTCCTTTCATTAGGAGGGATGACATCCCTTCCACCAATTGTGCCTTTACCTCGTAGCCTACCCTCATGACGAGAAGCTCTTAGTCCAATTGCCTTCATGCTAGCAATGAACTCCGCACAAACCTCCCTAATCTCCTCAGCCATATAGCCTTGAATGATGATAGCCTCGGGCTTTGCTTTATTCTTTGCTTTGTCTTTCAGAATCTTAAAATATCTCTCATACGGGTACATCCATCTCAAAAAAACCGGGCCTCAAATCCCGAACAAGATGTACAATCAAGTGAACCATTATATCAAAGAAAGAAGGAGGAAAATACATCTCAAACTTGCATAAGGTTTCAACTATGTCCTATTGTAATGCATCAAGTGTCTTTGGATCTATCACTTTACTACAAATTCTATCAAAGAACAAGCATAACATGACAACAACATGTCTTACATGAGGTGATAGTAGACCACGAATAGCCACTGGAAAAAATACTTGCATCATTACATGACAATCATGTGATTTCAATGCACCCATCTTCAAATCTTTCTTCGTAACATATGTTTTCAAATTTGAACAATATCCAGAAGGCACCTCGACATCGTACAAACACTCACAAAATAGTCTTTTCTCTGTCGAAGACATTGTGTAGCAAGCCGGAGGGAGATACATCTTACCATTTGTTCTCGGCTGAGCCCAAAGATTCGGACGAATCCCTCTCTTCTCCATATCCAACCTTGCACCCAACTCATCTTTTGTCTTACCAGGCATGTTCATCAACGTTCCAAGAACAGCATCCACACATTTTTTTCAATGTGCATGACATCAAGACAATGTCTTACCAGCAAATCTTGCCAATATGGAAGGTCCCAAACAGCAGATACTCTTTTCCAAAGCACACCTTTCGTTGATGTGGATTTTGTGGCCTTACCATGAACCGTTTTCAAATGCTTAATACGATCATAAATCTGCACCCCTGTTCTTGGTTCGCAGGCCACTCCTTTCTCAATGAATCCATTAAATTGACATTTCTTCTTTCGATAAGGGTGATGACGATCAAGAAACCTCAGATGATTCATGTACACATTCTTATGGGAATGTGTCAAGTAGATAGGCTCCATATCCTCTTCACAAATTGGGCATGCTTGCTCTCCCTTAACCTTGTACCCTGAAAGATTCCCATACGTAGGGAAATCATTCATCGTGCAGAGAACTGGCACGTAAATTGAAATTCGACTGTGTGTAGGCATCAAACATCGGCACCCCTTCAGACCACAACAATTTCAATTCTTCAATTAAAGGTGCTAAATACACATCAATGTCATTTCCTGGTTGTCTTGGTCCAGAAATTAACAAAGGCATCATCAAATACTTACGCTTCATACACAACCACGGTGGAAGGTTATAAATAGACAAAAGAACAAGACATGAGCTATGTCTACTGCTCTGGGATCAATATGGATTCACCCCATCAGTACAAAGGGCTAGTCTCAGGTTCTTATCTTCTTTTCCAAAATCAGAATTACATTCATCATATTGTTGCCACTGCTCGCAATCAGCGGGATACTTGATTTTCCCATCTTTCTTCCTCACATCAGCATGCCATCTTAAGTTCTTTGCGTCGTTCTTAATTGAGAACATACGCTTAAACCTAGGTATAATTGGAAGGTACCACAACACCTTCGCAGCATGCCCAATCTTGTTTTTCTCAATAGCGTCATCCCCTTTGCCATCAAAGATCCCTTCGTTTTTCTTATACCATGATATTCCACAAATTGGACACTTGTCCAATTTCTCATGCTCCTTACGAAAAAGAACACAATCATTAGGACATGCATGGATTCGCTGGTACTCTTGGCCGAGTAGACACATTAATTTTTTGGCATAATAGGTCGACGTGGGAATCTCATTACCCTTTGGAAACATATTTGCTAAGGCTTCCAACAACAAGGTAAAACTCGCGTCAGTCCAATTACCCTGTGCCTTGATGTTATACAATTTTAACACGCCTTCTAGGAGTGAAAATTTTGGACATCCAGGTTATAGGGGTGTCGTAGCAGCCTTTTCAACTCTCTCAAATCGCTCAGGAGTGTCACTAAGTTGTTCTTGTAAACCCCCCATCATCTCATTCATAACATCTTCGCCGGCTAACTCATCATCACTATCTTCACACTCCTCACCATTAGCTTCCTCACCATTACCAGAAACCATGGAAACTTCATTATTGTAATCATCATCTTCCTCATAATTGACACCACCATCATTTGCCTCATCATTGGCATTGGTATTTGGCTTCGCATTCACTGGAACTATGTTCTCACCATGCCAATACCAAACTTCATACATCTGAGTGAACCCTCGCCCAAACAAATGATCCTCTATGACCCCAATATCGTCCCACTTCCTTAGATTATTACAATCACGGCATGGACATAAAATTGTGGCAACTCTCTTACTCCTTTGGTGTTCTAAAGCCACTCTACGAAACTCTTCTACCCCATTAAAGAAGTCAATTGTGTTGCGTTCACCATACATCCAACAACGTTGAGGATCCATTCTAAAAAGTCAGGAAAGACGGAATCAGACACCTAACAAGTACACATGATAGACCATTCAATAGAATTAATGCATGCGCCAAGAAGGTCCTTATCACTCCATCCTAACCCATCCTTGGACATCTAATCTCACTAGTGAATGTACACCAACTCTTCGATTCTAAGGAAATTTCGGCAGCATTTCCCTATAGTTCTCCAAGTAGCACGATGTAGAAAATTGCTTAACTACATATGTACCCGGAGAACATATTAAGGAAATGGAAAACCAAAATTATCCTTAGAATCGAAAAGAAGGCATACATTCACATCCTAAGTGAGATTAAATGTCCAAGAACAGTCCCAAAATCAGGGACTATTCAAGACTTACTCATAGGAGTAAGTCTTGAACGGGTATCTAGGCTTATGATTGATAATGCAACAAAAACACAAACTAAACAATGCATCACCCAATAATTTCAAATAATATTCACATACATTTTACATAGGTGCTCAAACATTCAAATAATCAACCACAATTTCACTGAAAATCAAGCAAAGTCGGATTTACTTGCATCAAATTACCATAATTTCACTGTCCTATGCTCTCTAATTTTTATTTTTTAACAACTTTGCATATAATCAACCACAATTTCACTAAAAATCAAGCAAAGTCTGATTTACTACATCAAATTACCATTATTCGAATACCACTGAACTTTATTGAGTTGTCAATATTGAAAGTTATTCATTTGGGGATACCTTATGATAATTTCGCAACCTTCAAGCTTATAAGTAGCAAGTTGTCGTCAATCAAAACCTAAATTAAAGACAAGTAATACCATCAAAATTAAGTTTAGAGAAGAATTCGGGGACACGAGGAGCAGAGCCAGCAATGTCATATAAGCAAGGGTGAAAGGAGAGAGAACAAGTTTAATGGAACAGTGACAAAGCCAACTAGAAAATTATCAAGAATTTGTTAGCTACAACTAGAAAATTGAGGAAACTAGTAACATTTAGCTAATACTTGAAATTCAATTGAAATCAAAAGCTTAAAAGAGACAAGCCCAACCTGAGAAGAGAGGCTGAAGGCGAGAAGTGCTTAGCGATTTAGGGAAGGCCAACCTGAGACAAGGCCACCTGAGAAGGCAACATTTCTCATAAACAAGAGTGTGAAAACATTCATTTGATACAATTAATAAAATATCTACTATAAGAACACAAGAAACTGCTGCACTCTACAAACTATGTACAGAAGTCACAATTATGATCACACAGCAGCCATGTACACTTCACACTGAAACCCAAAAAACTCAAACATTATCCACTATATAGTCTTACACCATCAAATAATCAACACAAACTGTCCTAGTTTCAAAGAATTGAACTCACATACCGATCCAAATCAATCCAAAAAGAACAAATTAGATACCAAAATTATATCAATTTATCAACAATAGTATCAATCTAGCCTTATCTTCAGCTCTGACAATTTCACTATCTCTATACAAATATCTTCGCCGCCTTAACAATTCAATAAGAGATAGACCAATTCATTTCAAGAGCTTACATATTCACATTATAAGACAATAAAATTCAACTCAAAGAAGGTGGCAAAAGGGCCTTACAGAAGACTAGACTCGACTTTCGCCCGTTTATGCTGCAAATCACAGTTAACACTCTCTTCCCCAAGTGACACAAATGATGATTCTCCAAAATCACTGCATAGAGAAGGAGCAAATTCATCCAAAAAAGACAAACAACGGCTACTAGTACCGGTAATCGAAAGTTCGCGGCTACTAGTACCGCCAATCGAAATACTACGCTGAAACCCCCAATACTTGGAATCCCTCTCAACAACAAAACCCCCAAGAGTGACGACGGCGAGGTTCAATTGAACAAGGACGATGGCGAGCTTCAATGGAACAGGGACGATGGCGAGCTTCAATTGAACAGGGACGATGGCGAGCTTCAATGGAACAGTGCTTAGCGATTTAGGGATTTGAGATTTGGCGGTTGAATAATGGAACAGTAATTAGGAATACTACGCTTATTAGTTTTTAGTGAACAACCTTAGCTGCGGGCGTCAACTAAGGCCCACATCAAAGCGTTTTGTTGGCAAATTTAGCTACGGGCTCTACTAAAAGCCCGCATCAAACTAGAATTTAGCTACAGGTGATAGGCTAAAGTCGTATCACCTATTCAAAGATAATTGCTACAATCCTCTAACAATGGTAGTAAAGGGAAGTAGGGTCGAATCCACAGAGAGACAGAGTTCTAAGTTAATATTCAGCTAAAAAGCTACTTCAGACAATATCAGATAGAAACAGCTGAACTAATAATTAACTACTAGAAAACAATATAAAATAGAATTTTACTCTATGAAATAAAGGTCTAGGGAATTAGTTCGGTCCACCATGCTTATACCAATCAAAGGATCAAACAACTATCAGAACCTAGGTCGAGAATCGATAGATTAGAACACGTGTCAAGCTATGGTTAAGTCTCAACGTCCATAATTCAACATATGCAGCATGTTCACAAACATAATCAGAATTACTGGTGTGTACTAGGCCTCTAAAAGTAAGACGGATCTGTGCAAACGATTATTAACCTCAAGTAATCAAAGAAATTGCGCAATAACGTTAATTACTCAATAAGAACAAATCACACCATAACCTATCTCATCAAACCCTAGAAACTAATAGCGATTCAAATAATCATGGTATAAACATGGCTTCCCTCTCTAAATCCCTAGAAATTGAACTACTCACTCATAATTGAGTCAACGATAAACAATCTAATATGAAACCCTAATAATTGCATCAAGAATAATTGAATAAATAAACTAAGCAAATGAGAATAATAAAAGAGATTAGGGCAAGGAGGAATACCAATTGACAGAAAGCAGGAACTTTTATTGAAATCGAATAGGTTCAATCACCTTTAATCTAATCTAAAGTGTTTAAACTAAATAAAGCTAAACTAAGAACTATGGAAAAACTAGAATAAAAAGATGTCTCTAAAAATATGAGGAATAGCTATTTATAATAGCCCCAAAATCTAATAAAAAAATGAATAGAAACAGATAGAATTTCGGGAAAAAGAGCTGTCCGTGCTCCAGGCCCGATCGGGTCAATTCCCGCCCGATCGGGTGGCTAAACTACAATTCTGCATCAACTTACGAAGGCCGTATCTCTCAAACCAGAACTCCGATTGGGGCGTGTGACCTATCATTGGAAAGCCGTTGAAGTCTAGAATCCAATCCAATTAGAATTTCTTGATTATCAATTTTCTATAAAAAGTTATAATGAAAATAGTGAAGGTGTGTCAGTTTTGGCACTTCTTTCACTAATTCTTTGCTTCATTCCAACTCAAAATTGTCCCAAACGGATGCATTGTGATCCTTGTGCAAGCTACCTTCATCTTCAATGATTAATAGGCTACATCCTTGGTACTCATGATCACTTTGTATCAAAATATCCTGAAAATCATCGAAACACACAAACGGGGAGTAGTAGAGCACAACTTATGTAATTCATGTCATTATGCACCTAAATGCTCAAAAAGGAGTTCTAAATGCAATCTAAATGCATCTAAAAACTATATATAAATGTGATACATCAACAGGCTGTCCTCAAGGCCCGCAGTGAATGCAAGTTAGCTGCGGGTTGTTAGTTTAGCCCGCCGCTAACGGGGAGCAGCAATAGGTGTTTTTTCCACTAGTGGCGCCAATCCTCGCCTGAAACCATTGACCATCTATTTATATCTTGTCCAAGCTCTCAGAATTTTTGGAATAATACCATGACCAAAAAGTTCCTGGGAATACCAACCCCGAGTCAAAATCTGAATAACTTTCTCTCAAACGTCCATACATACCCAAAAAAGGACCTTGCAAAACTATTTCTAATCCTCTGGAGTATTTGGAAAGAAAGGAATGCTATCATCTTTAAAAATAAAACTTTCCAAACCCAACGGATCCTCTATCGAGCTAGTTATGCAATAACAGAGTGGAACTTGCGAAATTCCATTGACACAGAGACCTCTAGGTATACGCCCCCTATAAATAGATATCCCCAAACCATTCAGGTACACTGAAATCCACCTCCCCAATAATATATCAAGCTCAACTTCGATGGGTCTTCCAATCACACCTCAGCAGCAGCTGGTATAGTCCTTCGTGATGCAACAGGGAGCATACTCAGCGCCATGACATTCAATCTTGGGATTTCCTCCTCACTAATAGCAGAGGCTACAATGGACTCCTTCAAGCAATACAAATGTACATCCAAGACCTACTCATCGAAGGCGACAATCTGGTAGTAATAAACATACTCAAAGGAAAATTCAACGTTCCTTGGTGCCTCCAAACCCTGATCGACGACATCCGCCATCTTCTCACATACTTCCGCTCTACCAACATAAGTCATATATTCAGAGAAACAAACAGAGTGGCAGATTATCTTTCCAAGCAAGGGCACTTTTTACAAACAAAAAACCAGTCGATTGACGCCCAGCTTGATCCTAATTTGTATCGTCTTTCTTTATTAGATAGCTTAGGGTTCCCCTTGAGAGAAGGGTCTCCTAAGTTTTTCCTTGTATCTATTTCAAAAAAAAAAAAAAGAATAGTACTTGAATTTACTTATGTAAATATAAATAAATCGCGTGCATTTTTACACGGTCTAAAAACTAGTGGAGTGTAATTAGACTACGCTGGATGGGAGAAGATTGTGTCGTGTTTGCCTTTGTCTACTCCAATAACGAACATAAATTGTCGTAGGAGACTTCTGAGAAAAGGCAAAAATAAAGATGAAGCTGACTATTTGTGCACCACCTCAAAATACACCTCATTAGTTGTAATTTGATATTTGTGGCAAGATATTGTATATTGTTATTTGTGTAACCAATTACTACTTGACTTTATTTAATTCTTGAATACACAACATTGATCAATAGGCCACTGAAATTAAGAGTTCTTTACTTTGAAAATTTTAAATTAGGTGGTTTTGGGAGTTAAGCACCATATACTAATACAACTTTATACTACACCAAGATGTAGGATGATTATCCTACACGCTAATCTAGTTTCTTGTTGGCTACACATTTCAAAATCTTCAAGTGAGCAAAATTCACATTATATGAAGAGTTCTAAACAAGCGAAAAATGAATTTTGGTGTAGATTGCTCATTCTACACCTTGTAGGATGAATTATCTCATATATATACTAATGTGAAATTGATAAATAATTAAATGGCTGAAAACTAGCAAAAAATCTCTATACTCCATTTTTTTTCTTGTTCTTTTGTTCACAATCAAAGAGGCAGCCTAATTTTAACAAAATATTGGACCAATCTAAGTGGCTAAGCCCACATTCTATTAACAACCTCATTTCCCTTCACTAGCTCTCACCTAAAACGTCAGTTGGAGGTTAACTAGGGTTGGCGGTTAGTTTGCTCACCGGAAATATAACCCAGTTTTAGTTTTGGGGACATTTTGAAGTCGACATTGACAAAAAAGATCGAAAGTACCTCTTTTGAGTGCGAGGGAAGACTGTTGTTTTTTCATGATATGCAAATTAATGCATTTCCAGTCAATTTTTTTTAGCGATTTTGACCTCAAAATTGAGGTTTTAGGGTCAAAATGTCACCCCAAAACTTTAACCGACAGTTTTCTCAATGAGCAAGCCAATCCCCTAACTCTTCCGCATTCTTTCCTTTCTACTGACTTTTGAAAGCTAAAAATCTCCTCTTCTCCCATATTTCTTATCCTTCTCGCATCGGTTCAGCATCAAATGATGATGAACCCCCAACTAACGTTTGGTTAAACGAAATATTTCCTTAGAGAATTCGTCCAAACTACAATATTACCATATAAAATTCAAATAATTTTGAATACCAAACATAAAAATCAGAAGTACATTGATATCATGTAGAATTTCCCTCATTATTATTATTATAGATTGAAGCGAGAGAATACTCAGAGCAAGCAAATGCATAAGCTGATAAGCATCAGCTGATCCAACACTTTTAGCACACATAAAGTATATGCTTACAATTCAGCGACTCTCTGAAAGCAAGAAGATTACATTAGGATATCACTCCATTTATTTCACACAATATAACAATATTAGAAAATTTACTTAAGATCATCAAGGACAGAATGTAACCCTATAGTTGGTACCAGAAGGACAAGTAAAGGTACTAGTAGCATCATCTTTTGGGTAACTATATGCATCAGGGCATTTACCCTTAAAGTACCTGGAGTAATCAGTTGGGCCGCAGTTGCCAGAATTGCAGCAGTAATTATCAGTTTTAAACACGGTACAAGGGTTGTTACACCCACCGTTGGTCCTAAGCGGACCGGGGCATGGGCCGTTAACATCAGCCCTACAAGAAGGCCCTCTACTACACCCACCTGTGGGCAAGAAACTCATGGGCACATTAAACCCATCAACCAATGATATGTCAAAGAAATCCAAGTTATTAAATTGTCTTAAGGCATATTCAGCTAAGGTATTAGGGGGTGTCCCATAACCTGTGCATTGTAGTAGCCCACCACAGTCTCCTGTGGTGCACCGGAGTCCGTTCGGTCCCGTGACTGTGCAGCCAGTACGGGCCCAAATTCGGGCTCCGGTTTGGCCAGGATTGGCGGTGACAGTCCACGAGTCACCGGGGTTCATTTGTCGCCCACCACCGGGTACCGCAGCACCCCATACAGTGTAGGGGCAGTTGTTTTTTACTGTGAAGGTGATTGCATGAGAGGGTGTGGAGATTATGCAAGCTACGATTAGGGTAAGGAAGAAAATGGGGAATGATTTCAAGTGGCTCATCTTGGAAGACTGGAAGAAAAATCTATGGATTTGGTGATTTTTAGTGTTGAGATGGTTTACATTTATATAGGAATATAGCAGCACATTTATTGTACGTTTGAGTGTAGTGTGTGCATGCCCGTGGTACTTGCAAGTTCATTTTCTAATTTGGAACTCTCGTAGTTTACCAATGTACTCGTTTAACGCAAATTATAATGTACACCCGGGTGTATCTTGCGGTAGGTACACCCGGGTATAATTGATATACATTCGCGCGCCCAGACTATCACAAAAGATGTTATAGCTTAGTGGTTGGGCGCGTCTACTTCACTACTTCAGCTTGCAATGAGGTCGGGGTTCTACTCCTCACTCCAACCTAAATTGCCTTTTTTCATTTAATTTTTTTCATATAATTCATACTAATTTGGAAATACTCATACTCAATTATATATATATATATATATATTAAAAAGCGTAAGCTCACATTGCTATCTGCCACATTTCATCTCATGTCACATATTAATATGACGCCACCATATCCCTCATACAAAATAGATGGCAAGAGGATTTGAACTCATGACCTTGTGTTTGAGAAGTCATGATACTACCACCATGCCAAACCCTTTTTGGTTTCAAAAGCCAGTTTTAATTAATAAAACTTAATGACTTATGATTATAATAACACAATTAAAGTCTTCTATCATGTACAAGATATCTAATATATATGATTTTAATTTTTTTATCAAATTTTTAACCTTTTACCTCTTATATAAAGTGTGAGTATTCTAACACTACCAAGCAACCATTTTTATTTGTAAATAAACTTCAAATCTAACTACTGGATCTTCCCAACAATAGGAATTAGATCTATATGCACGCGATGCGTGCGAAAGCATATAATAACTTAAAATAAAATGCAAGAAACAAACATAACAGAGATTTGGAGAAAAGAAAATTTAAACTCAAAGGTAGAACATTTTGTTTGGGTATATATTTTTGATATATATGAGTATTGATTAGCCCATAATAATAGTAGATATCATTTCAATAATATCTCAATTCTTTTTATTTTGTAACATATAAAACTTTTTAAGAAAGATAACAAATAATGAAGATTTAAATATATTAAATTATATATTTAGTTAACAAACAAATTGTTATAAACAATTTGTTATACAAAACTTAATCAATAAACATATCAACTTCTGATTATATTTACTTCATCCGTTTCTCCGTTTCTAAATAAGTGACATACTTCATGTTTTCACGTTTGTCAATGCATTATTTTAAACATTAATATCTATAATTATCAATAAGCAAAAATTATAAAAGTTGATATTGAAAAAATTCACATTGAGACGAACCTAACAAGATGCCACATGACTATGTTTTTCCTAAAATATAAATTACCAAAGCTAATTAACGTCTAAACGGTGAATAGTAAACACCATGCACATGTGTCAATTACTTGGAAATGGAGGAAGTATATTTAAAGAATTTCTTAAAGCTAGATATTAATTATAGTTTTGAACTAATGAATTCAATTATTTTGAAACTAAATTTATTTAATTATTGTTGCTAAACACAATCTTATGCTGTTTTCTAAATACTAAATTTTTCAATAGTATAGTATAAAACATTTGTAATCTTAAACAACAAAAAATAATTAATCTGACACTGTATAAAATAATTTTACATCTTTTATTATTTCAATTAAAATTTTAAAGCCAAATAATATATCATGACCCGAGGCATCGCCGGGCGCCAATAACAAGTTTGCCTTCATACTCATTAGTTAATTTGTACTCATTTAAAATATTTTTATGCTCATTTTGAATATTAATACTCATTTTGCTTCGAACTCATTTGAAAAATTCATACTCATTTTATAAATTTCTCTTAAGGCTAACTGATACTCATTTGGCTATGTCATACTCATCTGCAAAACTCATATTCGTTTCGCTTCATACTCATTTAGATAATTCGTACTCATTTGGAATATTCATACTCATTTAGCTTCGTACTCCTTTTGAATATTCATACTCATCTTGCTTCGTACTCATTTCTTATAAAAATATAATATCATTTATAAGTATGAGATTATATTAAAGTAAGAAGAATAATCCTCTGGCTGCCCTCGCTCAGGGCCCCCACCCAGAGGCCCATTACAAGCCATAACCCCCAACCCCCCAACCCCCAAATCCCAAGCAAATGCTTGGGGTAAGAATTGATCCCTAGACCAAGCTAGAGAATATGGGAAGGCTCACCACTTGAGCCGACCCCAATCCTTGCTTCGTACTCATTTTGACCAACGCATACTCATTTGTTGTACGTAGAGATACGTACACCAAGTTGTACCTTTTACCTTCTCCTCGTTTAAAGTCCTTGGAGCTAATTAATTAATTACCAAAAAAATAGATTTGGATATATATTTTTCATAATATACACTTGTATATATAATAAAATACAGGTACTCCTATTAAGAAAAAGGACCAGGGAATTTATGAATTGGACTCTATATAATCTAAATTTTGTTTAGAAGTGATATATCTGATGATAGTACTTAATAAAAGGAATACTAGTCTGTTTGCGCGACCACACAAATGAATAGCTTTACCCTTAAGAGATCAATGTATAATTTTACAAAAAAATTGATGAACCGTCCTATTGGACTAAAATACAAATAAATGGCTTTATTTTTAAATGATAATAGTCTAATAGATGTGTATAAACTTTATAAAAATGTGGTAAGATTAAATATTAGATTAGATTAGATATTTTTCACAAGTCAGACCAACCAGCTTATACAAGCAAGCCCCATTAAGAGGAGTTAGGTACAAGGAATGATAAAAGGGTACCTCCATCCTCTGACTGTCTTTGATGGAGTTTGATTTCACAGTCTCGTGATTATGAGATACTAGCCATACCACTAAAGCCAAGCGATGCTTAATATTCTCTTTTTTGACTCCTTTATTTTTTTTCTTGCATTTTCTAGGCATATAGCTTCTAAGTATGTATCTAGTATTTTATAAATTATGTTGATGGCTCACTCATTAGCTTGTTTCTTTAAATCTATTTTAGACATTTTTTTATTATTTTCTTTTACTTCAGATTAGTAATCAATACGAGGTTTTAGATTTTATTTACCTCATAAGCTTTTTTTTTGAAAATGAGAAACTAGGATATGAAATAATATAGAATATTATTATTGTATTGAGTATACATATTAAGGAATTCTGAGCCCCCATTGTTTGTACGACTTCTATTTTGTAACTTAGATCGTGGTGGCGGTTTGTAATTAGCCTTTTAGGTTGGATTGATTGGTTCCATATGTTTAGTTTTATTGCAATAGTAGTTCGTATCGTGTCATTCAAGCTGTAATGAAATTTGGTTTTATTGCGCTAGTAGTTTGTATCATGTCATTCAAGCTGTAATGAAGTTGTTGACTCTTTTATTAAGAAGAATCAACTATTTAATCGGGCAAGGTGCACCACAAATGTTTGGGACTTTGGGTATTGAAAGTCAAGTTGCTTGGTAAGTTGGACGTATTCACGGCTGTACTAACACTATTTTTAATTGCGATTCCTATATCTATATTAAAAAATATAGGTAAAAACTATTATCCGCCATTCATCATCATCCCGATTCATCCTTATTTTAATAATATTCTATCTAATATCATTTACATATATTATAAAATTGTCAATGTAAAGATTTAAACCTCCCACCTCAAATATGGAACGAAAAGCTTCAACCACCACTCTACCATAATATTATTGATGTTTCTATCAAAAATAATGATGATATATAAATAAAAACTACGAGTTAAATTGTGTAAATGTAATAACTTATTTTTTTCTTGTTAATATTTTTTACACTAGTTATATTAGTTATCACTAACTAATAATCCCAGACATAACAGGGGACCAATACTAGTTGGTGATTTATGTCATATTGTCGTGACTTGTGACTGGTGAGATTATTTTATGGCTGCTTAGTCGTCATTACAATGAAAGTTAACTTCAATATTAATCCATTCCTCGTGATTAAATATTATATTCCACTCATTTTCCAAAAATTATTCACCATAGTCCATAGCATTTGTCATTCACATTTACAGAAGTTACAAAAATGAAACACTTTTTCATAATGCCCCTTTCATTTCTTGTGAGGTACTAATACTAACATTATATCTTTTAATCTAAACAACTAGCTAGTATTAGGCCCCAACGATGCCTCGGGATTTTGCTTGTTACAATTTAGTTATACTGAGATGATTAAAAAAATTTAGTGTAAAAATATCATTAATAAAAGTCATCTATGACAAGAAAAATAGGCACCAATAGCACCAACTATTTGTTTGATGCACAAAACAACATAAACTAAAGAGGGTGCAATGCACAACAGAAACCATATATGATGAGTGCACAAAACAACACAAACTAATATTGGGATAGGTGCGCAACACAAACTCTATGTGATGGGTCCACAAAAGAACACAAATTCTATATAGAATGTCAGGTCAAAATGTGATTGTGTTGTTTTGTGCACCCATCACATAAAGTTTAAGATGTGCACTACACGTTCTTTAGTTTTTGCAGTTTTGTTCACCAAACGAATAGTTGGTGGTAATGGCGCCTATTTTTCCTTTATAGTATGGATTTCAAAACTTACAACTTCACTTTTGGTTGTCATTCTATATTATCTTGGGAAAATTGGCGCCAACAGCACCAACTATTCGTTTGGTGCACAAAACAGCACAAACTAAAGAAGGTGCTATGCACAACACAAACTTTATGTGATGGGTGCACAAAACAACACAAGGAGATTTTGGCCTGAGATTCTACTTAGAATTCATGTTGTTTTGTGCACCCATCACATAGAGTTTGTGTTGTCCACCTACCACAATATTCGTTTGTGTTGTTTTGTGCACCCGTCGCATAAAGTTTGTGCTGTGCACTACACCTTCTTTAGTTTGTGTTGTTTTATGCACCAAATTAATCGTTGGTGCTGTTGGCGCCAATTTTTCCTATTATCTTTAATATTGATCAAAAAACCAACAATAGCATGGTGGAGGGATGGTTAGAACTTTTGTCTTTCATACTTGAGGTTGTGGGTTTGAATCTTAGCTTCACATTGACAACTTTTCATATGTATGAGAATGACGTGCATATAATGCTATTGAAAGAGGGAACTACGGGTCGCAACACCTATCCTACTTCTGCTCGTCTTTTTGCGTATGGACGGTTTATTTTCGTAGTGCAATTACTCTGAACAAGGGAGGGGTTAGAAAAGAACTCCTTGACACATATCATTTAGATATAGAAAAATCTGATTTTCTCTCTAACTCTCTTGCTTGCTTAAGAAAACTCTGTCAGATTTTCTCAAGTGTTCTTCGATCATAAACACATAAATACAAAGTTCTTCTTGATTCTCTTCTTCTATCAAAGTAGGGAATTGTTTGATCCATTGTATCTCATTGGTTGTTTCATGAAACTCGTTGATCTTAGAGGGGCAAAATTAAACTAATAGAAAAGCGTAGTTTTCGTGCCTTGGAGTGGTGATTATCCGACCTCTAGTTCGTCACACATCTAACAATCTATTAGTATAATTTCTCGTTTTCGGATATGGCTTCATCACTAAAAAACATGACGTTGAACTTCCAAAAGTTAGAAAATCTTGAAATGGGTTATCGTTTTGGCAAAAGAAGATGCATTTCCTCTTGACTACTTTGACGCGGTGTACCTGCTTACAACCCTCATGCCGGCGCAACCACAAGAAGGCGTGGAAGAGTCTTTAAAAACTACGAGAAGGCGAACAAAGTGGGAGAATGATGACTACATTTGTCGGGGTCACATCCTCAACGCTCTTTCCAACACGTTATTCAATCTTTACCAAAATGTAGAGAGTGCAAAAGAGCTTTGGGATTCTCTTGATTCAAAGTATATCTCGGAAGATGCTTCAAGTAACAAGCTTCTTATTAGTAACTTTAATTCTTGTAAAATGACTAATACTTGGCCTATCATAGAGCAATTTCATGAAATTCAGCATATTTTGAACAAAATTAGATCACATGGTATGGTAATGGATGAGGCTATTGTCGTAGCTTCTATTATTGATAAATTACTGCTATCTTTGAAAGTCACTAAATATTCTTTGAACCACTCTTTCTTCTTTACCTCGCGATTGAAAACCTCGACTTGACTTTGAGTTTGGGAATGATATGAAGCATAAGAAGGAAGATATGACCATGGATCAATTAGGAACCGATCTTCGTATTGAGGAGGGTATCCAAGCTCAAAATGAGGTTAAGAATTTCACTAGTAATAATGTTAGTGTTCCTAAGTCTACCGTGAGTATGGTGGAGGTTGGTGGATCTAGTGAGACCAAGAAATCCAACGGAGGACGTCTTATATTTGGGTTTCAAAGGTAGAGAAGCAGAATGTCCATCATGAGTCATGACATAGTACGCGACTCGTGACTGGAGGCATCTCACGAGTCGCTATGCCTATTATTCTTGTGCATGTCTTTTTGCGTAAGTGGGAATAAGTGGCCACTGGTCAACGGGGAAGTGGCGAAAGGATCTTCAAAGAGGGTTGTCGTTTCTATTGAGTCTTTATTACATTAAGCTGCCATATGTATTTTACCCTCCCCAAGTCACCGACCTGATAGTAGTGAAACCCCTGGGTGCATCGGTGTATATAAGGCTTTCTTCGAGCTGGGTTTGTGTTTTCCCTTGCACCCTCTCTTTAAAGAGATCTTAGAGGCATACAACATAGCCTTATGTCAAGTCATGCCCAATTCGGTAGGAGCGATTGTGGCTTTCATTTGTTTGTGTCGGATGTTGGGAGTGCAACCCTCGTTGCGCCTTTGGCGCAATATGTTCAGGTTGAACGAGGTGTCTGAACGCCACAATGGGCCTGGTTGGTACTCCTTCTAAGCTCGGCATCTCATCATGATAAAAGATGGGTTAAGGGAGGAGAAATCCTGTAAGGTTACCACCGAGATGCCTACCAACCAGGCTCTATTTCGAGGCGAGTTTCTTTTTGTATTTCGAGGGGACAAGCCATGGGATGTGCCTGCAACTCTGTCCGACAACCCTCCCAACTTCGGCATGAACCTTAACGTGCCTAAGATGGACGCTGAAGAGGCCATTGTAGCCATCCATTGTCTGACTACGGGATATCATGTTGACGGCGTGCTGAAGTACAAGACGAATTATTGGCTGCCCAACGACAAGGATCAGGCTAATGAGCATTTTTTGTCAGCTTTTGGCGTGTCCCCGGCATATGACCAACGTAGGGGTCGATTACTCTTTATTTGCTTTTTCTTTCTTAGTATTTTTCTGTTTCTAACTCATCATTTTGTCTTTGCAGTGCTTGCATATAATAATCTCGACGACGAGATGAAGAAGAATACCGCCAAAGGAGGTATGGCAGCCATGGCTAGGCTGTCGATCCAAAGGGGGGAACTTAAAGTTCCCAAGCCACCCGCAGTAAGTTCGATCACCCTACCTCTTTGTTTGGTTTTGGTTCTGATATTTTCTAACTTGTCTCTTTTCTTGTTTATGCAGAATCCAAAACTTAAGGCAAAGGCAAAATCGGCTCCCCTAAAGCCCTTGCCTACTCCAACGAAGGGGACGACCCCTCTCTTCGAGAAGCCTCCGACGAAGGTCGAAATCCCCGGCAGTGTCGGGTCTAAGAGGAAGGCGCCTTCCTCACCTTACTATACAGTATTAGCTTGGACTAGTCAAAAGTTTAAAATACTTCTATGTAAGTATTTCCTCCTTTTTTTTTAACGACAAATTAATAAAAAATATGGTCTAACTTTAACATAAAGTTAGACCACTCAATCTCAAATTCTATTAACAAATTCATTATTTGTATCTTATACTAACCCAACACTATTTCTAAACATCTCGCACCAACCTAATCACCCGTTTTCCTGGCAAGAGCTTTCACTTGGGTTCGAGCTCAGACCCCCTCGACGAGCAGGACGTTGACGAACCTCTGGTAAAGAGGACCAAGTCTTCCTTGTCACATGATGCTGAGGGCCAATCTGATGTCGTTAGCATTGATAAAGCCAGCAGGAAGGATCTTCGAGCTCGTTATCAAAGAGTTCGAGAGGCACTACTGGTGCCAGGAGACAAGGAAGATGTCTCGAAGAGGGGAGTAGAGAAGGAGATTGAATGTTACAGGTGAGCTTTTATTTCAATCAATGCCTTCTTATTTAAGTCTATCCTTGCCTAAACATCATGTTTCGGTTTTTTAGATGTCGATCTGAATGGCCTGCCTTACTGAAAAGGAAGGTCAGGATTCGAGCAAGCTGGCTGAGGAGCTTGCAAAGTGTAAGCAAGCGTTGTTGGAGGCTTCTCGCAAAGATGTGGCTCTCGAGGCGGAGCTTGAGAAGGCCAACAAGCTGAATGCCGATAACCTCGAGGCCTTTAATAGCAAGAGGACCAGCCTTTTAAATAATAAGGAGGAAGTCTCCAACCAGCTCAAGTTGGCTGAGAAGAGGCTTGATGAGTCTGGCCTGATGGTCGCTCAGCTCGAGGGCAAACTGAAGGCCCATAAAGAAATGCTCGAGCGTACTCTAGTCGAGCGAGATGACTTGCAATCGAAGTACAATAAGTCCGCCAAAGACCTCAAACATTGAAAAAACAATATCATTCGGCGATGGCTGAAGTCTGATGACGGCCTCGTCTTTGCGAATCAAAAGGTTATCGAGGGTTACTAGTCTGCTCGCGGTGATATTCACCGTTGTTTTGAGAAATCTTTGAAGGAATTGGCCCTTGACATGGATTTTAATCAAGTCTTGGACAAGTACAATGATCACGAACAGGCTGCCCTTGACGAGTACATCGCCAAGGAGAAGGGGGGGCAAGGTGCCACTGATGCTTCGACCTCTGTTGCTGCGGTGGTCGAAGAAGCTGAAGAAACAGAACAAGCCCCTACAAACCCTACTCCCAGCAAAGAAGGCGAGGACGAGGCTGTTGAAACTGATGACGCGAACTAATCTGGTTCCTCGTCTGAAGAGGGACCAGTTGACATAGAATTTTAGATGCCTTAGGACTGTCTTCTCGACATCTTTGTAGCGAGCTTCTTTTTTTTTCTTCAATCCTCAGCACTTGTAATTTTTATTTTTTGTTGATGAAATGAAGTTGCTCATTTTGCTCATTGTGTTTAAGTTTTATTTCTCTTTGCACTTGATATTTGACCTTCTAGGTCCCTTTCTTTTGAATAATATGCTAAGTTAAATGAATTAACCTGCTTCCAACTAAGTGAATTGAAAAGTTCGACCATCCTCAGTTGATGTTGTACAAATAACTCGAACACCTTCACTTAGGTGTGAAACAAAAAAACTCGACCACCCTTACTTGGGTGTGTAACTAAAAACTCGAACACCCTCTTGTTTGGGCGTCTATAAAAAACTCGAACACCCTCTTGTTTGGATGTTTAAGTAAAAACTTTGACCATCCTTATGAAGGTGGTGGATTCAAAGATTCCGAGTATCCTGTTAGGTTACAAAATCAAATGACCTGCTAGGCTTTTGATTTTGTTCGATAATTGCAAATCATTAGCAAAATAATCAACAAATATCAACAAATATGTTCAAAGGACCGGTAAGGTCGAATTTTATTTATAACTTCTTACAAGCTTTTTGGACCGGCAAGGTCTGTTTACAAGTTTTTAGAAGAAATACTAAACTTCAACGCATATCACAACAATTTAACTTACAACTAGACCGGTGAGGTCGAAGCAGCTCGTTCCTATATTGGCCCCTTCAGTTGTTGTGTTGTGCTCAGACAAAGTTGTCCACATTCCATGGTCGAAATAGAGGATCATCATCCATGTTCTAGAGTCACAACAATTTAACTTACAACTAGACCGGTGAGGTCGAAGCAGCTCGTTCCTATATTGGCCCCTTAAGTTGTTGTGTTGTGCTCAGACAAAGTTGTCCACATTCCATGGTCGAAATAGAGGATCATCATCCATGTTCTCGAGTCTATGCGTACCAGACCGAATTATCACAGTCACTTGATACGGCCCCTCCCAATTAGGGCTTGGTTTACCTAGGTCTTGTTTCTTGCCAGTAGCTTCAATTTTTCGAAGTACGAGGTCCCCGACTTCGAACCTCCTTTCTCTGACTCCTCTGTTAAATAACCTGGTCATCCTCATTTTCTGAGCAATGGACTTAAGTAGGGAATTTCTCTGGTTTCTGGTAGGAGATCGAGCTTGATGCTTTTCTCATCTTCATTTTACTCATAATCATAAAAAGTTATCTTCGGTGAGGGGATATCAATTTCGACTGGCAATACGGCTTCACTTCCATAAACTAAGTTAAAGAACGTGTGACCAGTTGCCTCTTTTACAGTAGTTTGAGCGGACCAAAGTATGTCTGGGAGATCTTCGACCCATGATCCTTTCGCTCCGTCTAACATATTCTTTAGTCCTTTGAGGATGACTTTATTGGCTGCTTCGGCTTTCCCGTTTGTTTGTGGTCGACTAACTGCAAAGAACTTTGTTTTTATGCCAAAACGAGCATAGTAAACTTTGGTGGGTCCACTGTTGAATTGTCGACCGTTGTCTGAGATAAGTGCTCGGGGTACACCGAAACGAGTGATGATGTTTTTCCATATGAAGTTTTGTACTTGGTTATCTGAAATGGTGGCTAAGGGTTTTGCTTCGACCCACTTGGTGAAATAGTCGACTGCGACTAACAAGAATTTCCTTCCACCAGATGCGGCTGGGAATGGTCCTAAGATTTCCATACCTCATTGATCGAACGGCAGCACAACTTACATAGTGGTGAGAGGGATGACACATTGTCGATGTACATGGGCATATACTTGCCAGTTATGACATTTCATAACTAGACCCTTGGCATCTTGCATCGACGTGGCCAATAAAATCCGGATCGAAGGGCTTTTCCAGCTATAGTTCGAGCTCCTTGATGGCTGCCACACGTTCCTTTGTGTATTTCTCGAAGCACTTGATGACCTTCTTCGAGCGTTACACACCTTAGCAGTGGATGAGTAAACGACTTTTTGTATAATAAGTGGTCATGCAATAGAAACCAGTTCGAATGGCGCTGAATTCTTTCTGCTTCTTTTTCATCCTCTAGCAATTTTTCTTCTTTGAGGTAATCACGGATGCTTTTCATCCAATCATTCGGGTTGTCAATACTGTGGATGAGGAGTTGACCATTGATACTTGGCTTATATAGTACTTCCCAGGAGTTAGTTCGAGGTTCTAGGCCAGAGGCTGAGCTTGCCATTCGGGATAACGCGTCTGCCTGCTTGTTTTCGGACCTTGGGATGTGCTGGATTGTGCACTTGGTGAATTGTTTCTGTTGCTCTTTCACCTTGCCATGGTACATCCTCATGCTATCCTCCATTGCCTCGAACTTTCCTTTAACATGACCGACGACCAGGTGTGAGTCAGTTTTAAATTTTATTTCATTAGCTGCATTCGAGAGGCATAGTTTCAATCCAAGCAACAAGGCTTCATATTCAGCTTCATTGTTTGACGCAACAAAATCCAATTTTATTGCATACTCCATTTTATTTTCGAGGGGGTCTATAATCAAGAGTCTGGCTCCGCAACCTGCTTTCGAAGAGGAGCCATCTACCAAAAGTTGTCATGTCCCGGTTAGGGTGGATGTCTCGGTATCTGATGGGCATTCAACGATGAAATCTGCTAGGGCTTGGGCTTTGGTTTCTCTTCGAGGTTCAAATTCTAAGCCAAAATCAGATAATTGGTTGGCCCATTCGATGACTCGGTTAGAGCCATTTCTATTCTCGATCATCTTTCTGAGCGACTGGCTGGTGAGTATCTTGATTGGATGAGCTTGAAAGTAAGGTTTCAACTTTCGACTAGCCATTATCAGTGCATAAATCATTTTCTCCGATGGAGGGCATCTACTTTCAGCCCCTCGAAAGGCATGGCTTATGAAATAGACTGGATGTTGTAGCTTCTCTCTCTCGGCAACGAGGACAGCACTGAGCGCAACCTCTGATACTGCGTGGTACATGAATAACGTCTCTCCCGGAAAGGGTAAAACGAGCTTTGGTAGGGAGGCTAAGTGGTTCTTAAGTTGCAAGAATGCTCGTTCAGCTTCATTGTCCCATTCGAAGCATGGCTTTTTTAGGGTATTGAAAAAGTGTAGACTTTTGTCAGCTGATCGTGACAAAATCTCCCTAGTGCAGCCATGTATCCCGTCAGCCTTTGCACCTCCTTTACAGTTCGAGGGGAATTCATGTTAATTATTGCTTCGACTTTGTCGGGATTGGCGTCAATGCCTCTTTCATCAACCAAGAAGCCAAAGCATTTTCCCCCTCGAACACCGAAAACGCACTTCTTTGGATTTAGCTTCATATTGTATTTTCGGAGAGTGGTCAAAGTCTCTCTTAGGTCCTGGACGTGTTCTTCGACCAGCCTGCTCTTGACGCTCATGTCATCTACGTATACTTCGACATTTCGTCCCAACTGTTTCTCGAATATTTTGTTGACTAGCCATAGATACGTAGCCCCGGCGTTCTTTAATCTGAACGACATGACTAAAAAGCAATAGATTCCCGAGCTTGTTAAACGCGGTGTGCACCTGATCTTCCTCGGCTAGGGGAATCTGATGATAACTAGTGTTTGCATCCATGAAGCTGAATAGAGCATGTCCAGCTGTAGAATCGACTAGTTTGTCGATTTTGGGAAGTGGAAATCATCCTTAGGGCAACTTGTTTAGATCTGTAAAGTCGACGCATATACGCCATGATCCATTGGGCTTTCGTATCAGCACGACGTTCGATAGCGACTCGGTGTATTGGCATTCCCTTATCATTCCAGCACTTAGAAGTTTCTTCACTTCCTCAGTTGCTGCCCTATTCCTTTCGACGCCGTGATGCCTTAACTTCTTCTTGACAGGTTTGTAATCATGCTTGATATTCAATTGGTGTTTAGTGACCGAGGGGCTTATCCCTGGCATTTCCTCGGCAGAATAAGCAAACACCTCTTGATGCTCTCGAAGGAGTGCTACCAACTCATCTCGAATGACCTGGTTAAGGTCTTTGCCTACTCGAACTATCCGGCTAGGATCAGATCCGAGTTGTACTTCTTCATCAGCCTCGACCGGCTGTGGCCTACTGTAGTTGACAGGGTTTTCGTTGTAAAACAGCCCCAGTGGTGGTGGTGAGTTTCTGGTTGTTTCCTTTTCTTCTCTTTTTCTCTTGTTTGAATTTTACTCGACAGGCCTGCTTCTTCTTAGGCTATTGACGTAACATTCTCGAGCGAACTTCTAATCCCCATGTAGCCTGCCCACTGTCCCATCATCTGCCTCAAACTGAAGCAAGAGTTGGTAGGTCGAAATAGCCGCTTTTATTCTGTTCAGTGTAGGTCGACCTATGATGATGTTGTAAGGGAGATCAATATCGACTACAAGCAAGTTAATTGGAAGGCATCGTCCTTTCCCTACATCACCAAACCGGCTAGGAAGATTGATGACTCTAAGAGGGTAAACGGATTGGCCTCCAAATCCGACCAAGGGTTGGTCGATGGCCTAGATGTCTTTCTTTTCGTACTTCAGTTTTTGTAGACATTCGCAAGTGATGATATCAACTGAGTTTTCCACTGTCTATCAAAACTCGACCAACCTTGTGGTTTGCAACTTTAAGTTCGATGACCAAAGGATCATCATTGGGAGTTTGTATATCTTTCGAGCTCTGTTCGAACACCATAATGGGGGTTTCCGGGTTCTTCATCCTCTCACCGTTTTCAGATGATATAGGTGGTTTTTCCTCGAATTACCGGTTAGGCCTCCTGAAGCGAAGCCTGCAGTTATGACTCCTACATAGCCCTTAGTTTCATCACTCTTCGATTGTTTTTCTTTTCCCTTCTCGCTTTTTCGATCACCCCGAGGCTCCTTCAAATATATGTTCAGTTTTCCCTCGTCAGCCACCTTGTCTAAGGCCTTTTGCAGCTCCCTACAGTCCTTGGTCGTATGACCACATTCTCTATGGTATTCACACCATAAGCTCTTATCTCTTCGATAATTCGATGTCTTGATGGGAGTGGGTCGAGGCAAAACAAACTTCTCTTTCAAATCTAAGTATATCTCCCTTCGATTGATGTTGAAACGAGGGTCATGACCCCCATCAGAAGGTCGATGTCTCTTCTGCCTTTCTGCCATATCTTTTTAGCTTGATGGCTCAGTTTTCCGTTTGTTACTTCCTTCATCATGCATATTCTTGCAGATGTCCGACGCCTGGATATACTTCTGTGCTTGCCTCATCGCATTTACTAAGGTGAGAGTCTCTCTTATAGTGAGCTCGAACTTGAACCGTCCAGGATAGAGGCCATTCATCAACACCGTAACGGCAACCCCATCTTGGAGGTCGGAGACCTTGAGGGACTCTTCATTGAATCGCTTGATGTAACAGCTCAGGCTTTCTCCTTTTTGCTGAAAAATCGACATCAAGTGCAGTCTTTTTGTGGCGTTTCGCAGCAATGAAGTGTTGGGACAATAGGGCCTCGAGGGCTGAGAAGCTGGTGATGATTCCACAAGGGAGGCTGGTGTACCAGTTGAGAGCCAAACCTTTGAGGGTGGCCGGGAAGTACCTGCACCATTTGGCTTCATAGAATGTTTGCACGATCATTTGTGCCTTGTATGCTGCCAAGTGGTCAGTCGGATTAAAGATTCCTGAATAATGCTCGATCATAGTGATCTTAACTTTGCCCAGGTTAGGAGACTCCATGATGTGTTGGCTAATATGTGTCACTGCTGAACCAACTTGAAAACCCAATTCAGCTACTTCTTCGGGATCTTCGACGTGATGTGGGACCTCAGTTATCGGTGTGTGACGGTTACTCAAGGGGCGAGACTGTCCTGTGGTTCGCATAGCAGTTGGATATTTCGAGTCCCCTACCTGGGACTGCTCTCTTATTTCCTCAATGATTTTCCGAGCATCAAAGTTCTTGCTCATCATCTGTTTCTGTTGTATGATGTGTCGAGCGTCGTCCTGATTTTCCGACATGATAGACTTCCCTTTCGAAGTGGCAGGTGCTCTCTTCGAAGGACCAACAACAGCGTGCTCGGTTAGGGCACACTTTGGGTTTGCTACCTTTCGATGAGCCTGCGGCTGATCTAGGACTATCCCTCGGTCAGGGGGAGTAGTTTGTTGAGTCTTGATTAATGAAACGAGTTGTTGCATGACAGTGGTCCACTAGTGGAAAAATAGGCTATTGCTGCAGGCCTTAAAAGGGTTGTAGCTGCGTACAAGGGGTCGCAGCTATTGAAGGCGCAATAATTGGGAAATACAGTAGCTGCGTACAAGGTCTTTAAGTTAAGCCAATTCACATCTTTAGGTTTAACCAAGATTGATTAGAAATGCCTAAGCTATTATGCAATTAAACTATCCAAGTCTGTTGCATCTCCATTTGCTGCATCTCTTCTTAGAATTCGCAATCTCCATTTGTTGCATCTCTTAGCCTACGCAATCTCCATCTGCTTGCAACACATCTACTTCCTGTACTCGCTCCATCCAAGTCTGTGCGTCCTTTGTTGTGTCTTGAGCTACTCTATCCTGTCAAGGTCGAATATCAAATAGACTCAGTAGTAAGCATAACATGAGCAGCTCCTATGAATGACATTATTAAATGTGGCAGACCTAGAACAGTTTTGACAGTTCACTTACACTTGGATGAACTATCAAAGACCAAAATCCAGATGCTATGAGATATAAAAGAAAAACAACATTCGAAAGACCACAAATTTACACGAAATTTGCAACCTCGTCCTGGAAACCAAACCGTTTATCTTAGCATGAACAACCAAACACAACTGGAGATAATAGACCAAAGCTGGAATTTTAAACATGAAGACTTAAATATTGTCTTGCTTACCTGTAAATGTCTCTTTGGCTCTTTCTGCATGTGTCTGAATAATCAAAAAGCTTAGTAAATAATCCAAAATTGTAAATAATCAATCACGGGCGCAATTGCAACTTAAACTAGACTTTATTCAAACACTCATCTCACATTGCAAACTAGCATCGCAATAGTTAAAAATGGATCAAATGCTCATGATACCATAATAGAGTTAGAAGAGAGGAATGATTGGAAAGGTTGAATGTATTGCTCATGTATAATCATATTTATAGTACAAAACTATAATCTATAAGATACGTACAATAATTAAAGATAACGATATTATCCTATTTACTAATAATAAGAGATACTAAAATATATTATACAATATATTCATTGATATTATATTATTGTCTCTAATAGCTATACCATTTTTTTTCTTCATAGACACTGTATTATTGTGTATATCCGATCCTGTGGTTATACACGGTTTGTTTCAACCGCATAGGATTTGATAGCCTCTCACTCTAGACCTTGAGTTAGAGAATTAACTTTCTTTTCCGATCTAAATCTTTGGCGTTCCAAATCTCATTTCAGCTTTTATTTCAATCACTTGTTTTCTCCAACCACTTTGATCCAAACTCTAGCTTCTTCAACTCAATTTATCATCTTCTTCCTCCATCACTTCATTACCCCAACCTCAAAACCACCATGCAAGCTCGACCTTCCGCTGACATGCATGTTAATCAACAACCTATTTTCACCAACTATAACAATGGCAACTGTCGACTGGGGCCGATCATTAAGGTGAACCCCTCTGACCAGATTCCGGTAGGGGACATGCTCAAGTTTACTGTTGTTGGTCGATTTCGTTATTATCGTATTTTCGATCAAGAAGATATAGAGGAATGGGTGGACAATCACTGGACTACCAATGCAGAAATTAAGGTCAGAAAAGTGGGTAAGTTTTTCTTGTTTATGTGTACTCATGTTGAAGATTGGGATGGTCTCAATAATTTGGGTATGGCTAATTACCAAGGTGCTATGCTGGTGTTTAATTCCTTGACCCCTAAGAGTGCTCTTTCGGAAATGAAATTTAACTTTGCGCCTATTTGGGTTCGTCTCAAAGGTATTCCAGTTCTTTATAATTCCATTTCATTCGCCCGTCGGGCTCTTGAAAAGGTTGGTTTCGTTTTCAAGTTTGACAACCATTCTAGATCGGGTTCGGTGTTGCCTTTTATAAAGGCTCGCATGTGGATTAATCTTGACAAACCTTTAGTTCCGGGTTTTTTCGTTGAATTACAAGATGGGTTACGCATCTGGGTTCAATTGCGATATGAGGGTGTTTTTGTGTTTTGTTCAAAGTGTGCATGCATAGGACATCTCACCTCTCGCTGTAAACTCTCCTTTATGGCTGCGGAGTCCAAGATCAATGCATGGTTGCGTGAATTGGGTACTTCACCACAGGAATTTTTAGTCCGGGAAGCGGCTACACCCCTTTTCTCGAAGAAAATTGTAGGTCTTAAACGGATAGAACGATTTCGTACAACAAGGGTTGATATTTCTTTTCCCCGTACTTCTCGTTCTTGGGAACATTATCAAGACACTTCTTCGAAATCAGATAACAATGATGATGAAGATGGACAACCCCACTTTTGGGAGGTTGGAGGCCCTTCGGGTGCTGGTGGGAAATGTCAAGCTGTTTTAGTTCAGGTTCGGGGTCAGCTTCTCCAACTTACGAGCCCCAAACTCACTCTGAATCAGTTGGTAAGTAGATCCAACATGATGCCCTAATGGAAGTCGAAGCATCGGATGTTGATAGGGTTTTAGTCGTGTCACCTAATAAAAAATAAACCTACAGTCCTCTAACTATGGTAGTCAATTGAAGCAGGGTCGAATCCACAGGGAGACAGAGTTTCTAAATTAATATTCAATCAATCAGCTACTCCAGATGAAATCAGGGAAGAATTAACTGAACTAAAAAATAAACTAAAGAAGACAAATTAAATCGAGGAATTAACTATGGACTAAAAACCTAGGATATTAGGTCGGTCCACCATGCTTATACCAATCAAATAGGGTCAACTACTATCAAAACCTAAGTCAAGAGTCGGGGGATTAGAGCACGTATTGAGCTATGGTTAAGATCAACGCTCATAGTTCAACATACGCCGCATGGTCACTAACGTAATCAGAACTACTGATGTGTCCTATGCCTCTAGTCATAAGACGGATCTGTGCAAACAACTATTAACCACAAGCAATCAATGAAATTGTACACTGACATTAATTACTCAATAAGAACAAACCACATCACAATCACCCTAATCAAGCCCTAGAAATTGATAGAAATCTAAATCACAATCATGGTATAAACATGCCTTTCCTATCTAACACCCTAGAAAGAGAACTACTCACTCATAATCGAATTAACAACAACAAAACTAATATGAAACCCTAGTAATTGCATCATGAATAATTGAATAAATAAACTAAGCAATCAAGAATAAAGAAAGAGATTAGGGCAAAGAAGAATACCAATTGACAGAAAGCAGGAACTTTTATTGAAATCGAATAGGTTTGATCACCTTTAATCTAATCTAAAGTGTTTAAATTAAACTAAGAACAATGAGAAATAAACTAGAGTAATAGATAATGAAAAGATGTCTCTAAATAATGAGGAAAAAGGTATTTATAATACCCCCCAAGTCTAGCTAAAAACGGAATTAAAAAGACGAAATATCGCGCACGCGGGTATAGGACCCGATCGGGCCAACTGCCACCTGATCGGGCCCACACACATTGGCAGCACACTTTGATTTTTGGACTTGGCGTAGCAGCAACAGCGAAGAAATGCGAGAAATTAGGCCGAGCCGATCTAGGACCTGATCGGGTCTGTGATCGGGTCCTCAGCGAACACTCACAACACTTCATTTTTGTACCCAACGCATCAGCAGCTCAAGAAGAGGGGACCCGATCGGGCATAGTGTGCCCGACCCGATCGGGTCTGGTGCATGTTGCTCACCCGATTGGATCGGGCATGGGTTGCCCGATCGGGTCCGCGACTTTCATACCCGCTGCTTATCTCTTCGCCCGATCGGGCTATTTTTGCCTGATCAGAGTACGCTAAACTCCATTTTGACTGTTTGGCTCTCAATTCTTCACGTTTAGAGGTCTTGGGACCTCCTAAACTACCCATAAAGCTCGTGAGCCATCCTACGTGCCCCGTAACATCTCGTAGAGCCGTGGTTGCTTCCAAATGGCTCGGGAATAAGGAGAAAACTCCCTAAAACCTTCAATTCAACACTAAAACACAAAACCACAACTATATACGATAGATAGCACAAAATAGCTCCCAAGAGCTCCAATGACACACAAATTAGCTTGTAAATAAGGGAGAAAAGTCTATATAAATACGTGATATCAAACTCCCCCAAGCTAAACCTTTGCTTGTCCTCAAGCAAACAGAACATGAACATGGAATAGATTGCCTCACCCCATAGATAGAAATCAATCAAAGCTCAAAACATTTTCAAGACTAAGAAACGTTCAAGCAGGCATAATTCAAGTTTGGCTAATCAAATCCATCCAACCACCAATCATTCAAGCAATTTATCAAACTCAAGCATCCACAAGGCATACAAATCCTGAATCACAAGGGTGTCACTCCTCTCTATTTTGTGGCAGGCAAAGAGTATGCCCGAACACTCACCAACCCGACCATAAATACCCTTCTCACTCACACTCTCATGTGTTTAAGAAGGTTCAATGACGCTCATCCTATTCAAGTCGACTCAATTAGCAGAAATACTCTTTAACTTTGACAAACTGACTCGAAATCAATCAAATGAACACTGCAGACATGAGCTCAAGAGGACTTTAGAGGGTTGTAATGGGGCTTAGGTAAGAAGTAGGGGATATTTTTGGGTAATGTGGTGGAAAACCAAGAAAAAGGGGGAGCATGAATCATTCAAACAAGGCCTCAGATGGCCTACACAACTCCCAATAACACCATAAAACCACATAAAGTAACCTAACTCTCATAAATAAATGAAAAACTCATAACAAAACCCAATTTTCAAGCAATGAAGCGAATATATTCCTTAAGAACGTACGTGAATGAAAGAACTTCGAATTCTTTTTCATTTTATTTCAGACAAAAGAACGCCTCTATCACAGCATATGCTACAAGTCATCGAAAATCAGACAAGTACGAAGTCAAAGTCAAGATCAATCCACTAAAGAGGAACTAACACACAAGAATAGACTGGATAATAATATAAATCCAATAGGCTACAAAGAGGCCTCACAGTCTAACCAATTCAGGTATGCAGCACAAAGTGGTCTAATATAATCCAAAAATGCTCGAAATCATAGCAATCAAACATCAAATCATAGCCTCAAGATCACAAATGCCCAGCTATCCAGAATACAAAGTCAAATCATTTTCAAATAGAGCACAACAAGGGGCACAGGGAGGCAACTAAACCAGTCATGGGAACCATATTTTTTTTTATTTTTTCAGAATTTTTCGAAAGCAGTAAATCTATCCTAGAAAGCAGTAACAGAGATAGGGAATACAAACAGAACTCCTCCCCCAAGCTAAATTTGGCAGTGTCCTCAATGCCAAAGGTGACAAGGACTATGCTAAGAGGAAAAACGATGTTAGTACCCTCACTCTCGCTCACAAAAGAAGGAAGTAAAAAAATAAAATAAAGAGAAAAGAAAAAAAAAACGGAAAGAAAAATACGAGTTGCCTCTCGCACAGCGCTGGTTTATAAAGGTCTCGCACGACCATAATCCTCCATCTCTCAAATAGGAGGGGCTTGGCAATAAGTGCCACCCTCATCAAACATCTTTCGCCTCCAAATGTTCTTGATAATGCCTCCAGACGGCGAGGCAACCTTAGGTGTAGTTGGAACCTTCTCCACACCTACCTCATCCAAAACCTCATTCCTGCAACAAGATTGTTCAAGCATAGGTGCCTTAACAGCATTGGTTAGTTTAAAAATCACTTTATCATCACCAACACTCAGAGCTAAAGACCCAGACTTGACATCAATGACAGCACCAGCAGTACACAAAAATGGCCTACCCAAAATAATAGGAATCTGGGCATCCTCATCCATATCTAACACCACAAAATCAACAGGGATATAGAATTTCCCGACCCTAACAGGAACGTCCTCTAAAACACCTAGAGGGTATTTTATAGAACGATCAGCCATCTATAAAGTAATTTGTGTGCATTTAAGTGCTCCCATGTTCAGTTTCTTATAAACAGACAATGGCATAACAGAAACAGAAGCACCTAAATCACACAAAGCCTTATCAATAAAAATAGGTCCAAGATGGCAGGGTATAGAAAAACTACCAGGATCTTTTAACTTTGGTGGGGTTTTATTTTGAATAAAAGCACTACACTCTTCAGTAAGAGCGACACGTTCTACCCCACCAAAGTCTCTTTTCTTTGTTATCATGTCTTTCAGAAATTTGGCATAAACAGGCACTTGGGTAATTAAATCTGTGAATGGAATCGTTACCTCAAGGTTCTTGACCATAGCCAAGAACTTACCAAACTGCTGATCGACCTTGGACTGTTGCATCCTGTGAGAAAAAGGTAGCCTTGGTGTAAAAGGCGTTTCAGAAACCTTCTCATTTTTCTTCCCTATCTGTTCAGCTTCTGCAGACAAATCGACTTCAGACGTCGAATTCTTCCTTTTTCCTTCCTCTACCACCCTCTTCTTCCCTCCAGTTGGGGTAACCTCATCAACGGGAAATGGAGGAGCATCATAATCTATGCCACTACTAAGAGAGATGGCATTCACATGTTCTCTCTGAACGGGTTGCCCTGGCAATTGTCCCTGCTGCCTCTGTGCATTAGTTTCTGCCAATTGAGCAACTTGAGCCTCGAGAAGTTTGATGTGCTTCTCTTGGGCCCTCCATGCTTCCTATTGGGCCCTCCGTGCTTCCTCATTGGCTTTCTGTGCTTCCTCATTTGTCTTTTGCATAGACAATATTAGTTTCATCAGTTCAGAATTGGTAGGCTCTTGTGAGGTTGCATTTTGTGGAGGTGGGGTGGGAAAATTTTGTGGAGTTTGGAAATTATTGTGGTTGTGGAAGTTTTGTGATGGGGGTCTGAAAGTTTTGTGGGGTTTGGTAGTAAGAAGGTTTGGGATGGTTTTGTGGAGGTGGAGGATGATGGTTTTGTGAGTTTTGGTAGTTATGTGGAGGGGGGAAGGTTTGTGGTCTTTGTTGAAAGGCGTTTGCCTGCTCCATCTGAAGTTGACTGAACTGACAGTCATGCCCAAAGTGACCCTGAACACCACATACCTCGCAGTAAGATGAGGTAATGGGTGCTACGGCAGACATAGCATTGATATTCAAAGGGGGTGCTAAACTAGAGGACTTCATTAGCTGCTAAATTAGTTGCGCCATCTCAGATGTAAGCAATGAAATAGCGTCAACTTCAAGTACCTTCTTAGTCAAACTCCTAAATGATGAATGGTCATTGGCTGCAAGATTTGCCAGGAATTCATAACCCTCATCAACTGCCTTGTCTAAAAAGACTCCTCCTGCAGACGAATCAACAATACTCTTTGTCTGAGGCTGCAGACCATTGTAGAAACGATTTGTCCATATTGTGATGTGGACACTCTCTCTGTAGATCTCTAAACCTAGCCCACGCTTCCCGTAATGTTTCATCAGGCTCTTGGGAAAACGTGGCTAGTTAATTTATGATTTCTGCTGTTTTAGTAGGTGGGTAATACTCTCTCAGAAATGCAGCAGAAATCTCACTCCATTCAGTTTCCTTCACGACGTTCAACCATTTCTGG
This sequence comes from Patellifolia procumbens, assembly GCA_947645195.1. NCBI lineage: Eukaryota > Viridiplantae > Streptophyta > Magnoliopsida > Caryophyllales > Amaranthaceae > Patellifolia > Patellifolia procumbens. Next base: position 160,823 of record CANSGD010000863.1, read on the forward strand.
GCATGAAAACTCGAACAACATGACTTTGAGTTGATCTGGAGTGACACCGGCATGTTTAACGGTTCGACAAAGCTGTTGAAACCGTTGTAGATGATTTGCCGGGCCTTCAGTAGGATGCCCACCAAACTGATTTTGCTGAACCATGATGATGAGTACAGGCTTAATCTCAAAATTGTTAGCGGCGATGGTGGGCATTGGTGGTCCAGTAGAAAGACCATCTGGGTTGGGCACCCCATACGACTTTAGTGATTTTGACATAGCTGAACAGACTGCTTTTCTTTCTGATTTTTCTTTCGAATCCGCCTAATTGTCCTAGTAAGATCGAGATCCGTTGGGATGGGGGAACCGTTTCTTTGAGACCTGGGCATACAAAAGAAACAAAAAGAAGCAGTAAAATGTACCTCAATTGGAACAATGAAGTTCCAATGAGGTACAAAGAAGTAGACCAAATAATCAAATAAAAACTTAGAAAACTAGCCTTCTCCCCGGCAACGGCGCCAAAATTTGATAGGGTTTTAGTCGTGTCACCTAATCAAAAATAAACTTACAGTCCTCTAACTATGGTAGTCAATGAAAGCAGGGTCGAATCCACAGGGAGACAGCGTTTCTAAGTTAATATTCAATCAATCAGCTACTCCAGATGAAATCAGGGAAGAATTAACTGAACTAAAAAATAAACTAAAGAAGACAAATTAAATCGAGGAATCAACTATGGACTAAAAACCTAGGGTATTAGGTCGGTCCACCATACTTATACCAATCAAATAGGGTCAACTACTATCAAAACCTAAGTCAAGAGTCGGGGTATTAGAGCACGTGTTGAGCTATGGTTAAGATCAACGCTCATAGTTCAACATACGCCGCATGGTCACTAACGTAATCAGAACTACTGATGTGTCCTAGGCCTCTAGTCGTAAGACGGATCTGTGCAAACAACTATTAACCACAAGCAATCAATGAAATTGTACACTGACATTAATTACTCAATAAGAACAAACCACATCACAATCACCCTAATCAAGCCCTAGAAATTGATAGAAATCTAAATCACAATCATGGTATAAACATGGCTTTCCTATCTAACACCCTAGAAAGATAACCACTCACTCATAATCGAATTAACAACAACAAAACTAATATGAAACCCTAGTAATTGCATCATGAATAATTGAATAAATAAACTAAGCAATCAAGAATAAAGAAAGAGATTAGGGCAAAGAAGAATACCAATTGACAGAAAGCATAAACTTTTATTGAAATCGAATAGGTTTGATCACCTTTAATCTAATCTAAAGTGTTTAAATTAAACTAAGAACAATGAGAAATAAACTAGAGTAATAGCTAATGAAAAGATGTCTCTAAATAATGAGGAAAAAGGTATTTTTAAAACCCCCCAAGTCTAGCTAAAAACGGAATTAAAAAGACGAAATATCGCGCACGCTGGTACAGGACCCGATCGGGCCAACTGCCACCCGATCGGGCCCACACACATTGGCAGCACACTTTGATTTTTGGACTTGGCGTAGCAGCAGCAGCGAAGAAATGCGAGAAATTAGGCCGGCCCGATCTAGGACCCGATCGGGTCTGTGATCGGGTCCTCAGCGAACACGCACAACACTTCATTTTTGTACGCAACGCAGCAGCAGCTCAAGAAGAGGGAACCCGATCGGGTCGGACACACTATGCCCGATCGGGTCTGGTGCATGTTGCTCGCCCGATTGGATCGGGCATGGGTTGCCCGATCGGGTCCGCGACTTTCATACCCGATGCTTATCTCTTCGCCTGATCGGGTATCAAAAACGTTTCAAAGGAATACAAGCTGGCCAAGACTTTACATTATCCCCCTAATGCCCATAATGTTCGGATCCCCATGTGTTAAGCATGGTGTATGCGCAACTTGCTAGTACGTAATACAATCAAAGAATTATAAACGCTCATAAATGAAACACTTGGTAATATTTTTATAATTAAAAATTATGAATAATAACGTAATATAAATATGCACTTACTAATCATACACATTTTATATACTATACTCATACATGTGTCACATTGTTCATTTAAACAATACCGACACAAGTACAACAACCAAAATAAATAAACGAGTAAATATATTATTCACGATTTGAAATATATATATATATATATATATATATCTATATATATATCTATATATATACGTATATAATAAAATGTAAAAGACATTATAAGTTTAAAAATATAAGAGTAGATAAAATTATTGTCGAACATATATAATTAACTCTTGAAAATTAAATCACACAACACTAAAATTTATAGTATAAATAACTAACTATATTACAAAATTAATACGCACGGCATATTATCTACCGAAATGTTTTCCGGCTTCAAATATGACCATATATTTAATAGAATATACTTTTTTTTATATAAAAAAATTTATATTTAGAGTTTTAAATAACAATGTAAACCATATAAATTTCGCGAAATTTCTAGTGAAATTACGGGGTGTTACACCTCCTATCCCCTATCTTTTTCTCCTCTGCATGGAGGTATTGGGTCGCCGTTTGAAGAAAGAAGAAACCTTGTGTAACATTTCTGGTACTCGAATTAGTAGGGGAGCTCCTCCTATTTCTCACCTGTTTTTTGCAGATGACGTCCTGATTTTTTTAAAGCCACACAAGCATCTTGCAAGCATATTCATTTTCTTTTGGATGATTTTTGTACTATATCTGGAGAGATGGTAAGTTTTTCTAAATCGGAGGTCAAATTCAGTCGCAACACTCCTTCACATTTCATTGAACATCTTCGACGACCCTTGGAGGTTCAATCTGTGCCATCGTTTCATCACTATTTGGGTTGTCCTTTCGAAGCCAATGGTAAATCTACGACCTTGTTTGCCTTCCTTGTTGAACGAGTACAACAGAAGATTTCATCCTGGAAGTTTGCGCGGCTTACTCCAGCTGGCCATCTAGTTTTGATTAATTATGTTCTTAGCGCATTAGCTAGTCATTTGATGATGGTTTTTCTCCTGCCAAACATACTATCAAGCGAATGGGCGCATCTTTGTTAAGGTTTTGGTGGGTTGGAGTGGCGGATAAGCGCCCAATTTATTGGTGCAAAACTGATCACTTATATCCACACAAGCATCAAGGAGGCTTGGGGCAAAGAAATCTGGAAGTTCTGAATAAAGCCACCTTGTTCCAAACAGCTTGGCGCATTCAAAATCACCCTCAACTTTTCGTTAGTCGCATCCTTCATGCAAAATATAAGGCCACACCTATACAACATTCAGGGGTCTTTACAACACCCCCCCTCATGGGCTTTCCGCGGTTTAGTGATTGTTTCTAAGGAATTCTCTACTGACCTTACTTCGAGGATTAATAATGGCAAGGCCACAAACATCACGCATCCTGGATGGTTCGGCGACTTCCCTATCCAAATGCGATAACCTTGTCCTGCGCATATTATCAAAGTTAGTATTTGCTTCGTCAGGATGGCACTTGGAATACCTCATTGATTTGACAATATTTTTCTAAACCAACGGCTCAATGCATTTTATCTATTCAGCTTGCGCCAGATCAGGCTCATAACTTCATATCAACTAGTCTGGCGTTATTCGCGCAATGGCCAGTACTCTATTAAGTCTGGCTACTGGTGGTGTCTGGGTCACACTATTTCTCCTACTGCTCTGTCCTCGTTTTGGAAGGTGTTTTGGAAGCAGAAGCTCCCCCCTAAATGGTTACTTTTCCTCTGGCGTCTGCTAACGAATTCTCTTCCTACAAAAGATAATTTGCGAAAGAGATCGATCAACGTCTCTACTTTGTGCCCTTTGTGTAATTGCGAACCAGAAACATCTGCCCATTTATTTCGTGATTGTACAATCACCTGTCGGTTATGGGCGACATCCTCCTTTGGTATCCGTGCCACAATAAGTCATATGGGACTGTCAGATTGGGTTAAAAGCTTCCTCACTTACTTTGCTAAATTGCAAACACAACAAGATCATTTGGTCATGCAATTTACAGCTATGCTATGGACGATTTGGTGCTCTCGGAATGCAGCTATCTTCCAACATGTAGCATGTTCTCTGTTACAGATTCTCCAACAATCTCAAACTACAGTAGCCCGATTCATAGAAGCTTTTGCTACCACAGCCAAGACTACTCTTACCACTACATTAACGAAGCATCTAGTAACTTCCCAACATGCCTTTGAATTGGGAGATGGTTCTACTCATGAGGCTTTGCGGTTTCTAGTCGATGGCGCCTGGAAGAAGAATGGCCGAGGACATATTACAGCAGCTTTAGGATGGTGTCTCCAATTGGCCGATGGACAGATCCATATTGGGGCTGAACGTGTTTTTTCTTCATCTCCTTTTCATGCGGAACTCCTTGCTTTATATGCGGGTGTGCGGGCAGCTCAACACTTTGGATCACATTTGTGGATTGGTATCGACTCTCACGAGGTTGTTTCCGCGCTATGTCAACCACACAACTGCGAAACCCTTTGTGTTAATGTAGTCCAAAGTATCCTTATGTTAGCTTCTCGATTTACTTCTTTCTTTTGTTTAACAGTTCCCCGTAGTCAAGTTGAGCCTGCGCATGTGCTTGCCTATCAAGCGCGTTGTTGTAGGTTTAGTTAGGCTTCTTTGCTTGTAAGATTGTCAAAAAAAAAAAAACCGCATAGGATTTTACAGAGTACGAGGTAATCATATATATAGAAGTTCCCTAAAATAAAAGCTTATCTCCTTGTATCAAAAGTATATTAAAATAGGACTCTATTTGTGGAACTCGAAAAACTGGAGTTGTTGATATAATTTTTTTATGTTTTCGCTCTGTAATTATGAAAATTTATTGTTTAAAGATTTGTTGTTGGTTAATTTTTTGGATTATTTTGTCAAAAACCACCTAATATAATGAACATTATTGGTTTAATAACCATATTTTCTATTTTTTTGGAAATATTGACCGATATAAGCCCAACTATGACCATTCCGTTTAAAATAAACTATCGGGGGCTGGGTACCTTCTCAAAATAATATAAACTCTTAATTTTGCTAATATATATAATGTCTTGAAATGGATCATTGAAAGGCAAAAAAACAAAGTTTGAATTATTTTGGGAGGTGTGCGTGTGCCTAAAAGTTTGAATTATTCTAAAATAACTCATAGTTGAGATTATTTTGAGCGGAATAGTCAAAGTTAGGATTATTTCTGTCAAATTTATATAATTTAACTACCTTATATATGTTATGCCACTAAATTTTTACTACCAATGGGTTATTTTTCGGCCAAAATAAGTCATTTTTCGGCAAAAAAATGAGTGATTTTTTGGCTAAAAACCACCCATTGGCAGTGAAAACTACTGGTATTGTCTATATAAGGTAGTTAAATTTTAAAAAAAAATTAGAAAAGGTGGTTAAACTAATAATGCCATTATATTAGGTGGTATTTGACAAAATCATCCTAATTGTTTCTATCTTCTCCAACAATTGACAAATGACGTTGTTTGAGTGATCGCTTTTCAAAAACTTTCCCTTTTTTGTTTGTGGTTTCATTTGCTTAGTGCTCTCTCCATAACGATTTAATGCCATTATATTAGGTGGTATTTGACAAAATCATCCTAATTGTTTCTATCTTCTCCAACAATTGACAAATGACGTTGTTTGAGTGATCGCTTTTCAAAAACTTTCCCTTTTTTGTTTGTGGTTTCATTTGCTTAGTGCTCTCTCCATAACGATTTAATGGCAAAAATTAGTTTTGCTCACAATTTATCGAAACGATTTAAGGGTGTAAACGAACAAATTAATCAAAATGGTTTTAAAACAATCAAGAATGAGATTAGAGGTTACTAATCTTGAGAATATTTTTGATTAATTTATTCATTTACATCCTTAAATCTCTTCCTCAAAATGCGTGCAAAACCAATTGCTCCCATTAGACCGTTAAGGAGGGAGTAATACAAAAAGATGAACTTATGGTGAAACTTATTTTTTTTTTGCTATTAAGAGATTTGATGTAAAACTCGCAAGGATGAGCTTAAAATTTTCACTCCATTAAGGACGCTCTTTTAATTTCTTTACTAAGGAGACCTTTGGCCGAATGAACTAATCAAGTCATAGACTTGAATTATTATAATAGAATAAGATTATTTTAAGATTTTTTAGTAGATATTAGACCGGTAAATGTGTACAACTTTTATCATACACTTGGATGTACCATGAGCATGGTAAAACCAAGACTATTTTTTTGCTACTTCCTCATTTGGACATCTAATCTTTCCTCATTTGGAGACATTCAAATGAGTAACAAAAAATGACTTGGTGTACCGTACTCATGACTCATGAGGTACATCCGACTATCCGAAGATATGATAATATACTCTCTTGAATTTGAAGCGGGTGGTTATGGAAATATCTATTACCTACCCATTACCCATAACATATGATGTATGATTCTTCTTACGGATTTTATATGATACTATTGTACATTTGACTTTTCTATGTGGTACCACAAACTATTCAAGGGTTTTACATGGTACCACTATAATTTGGACAAATTGTCTAAGTTACCATTCTGTTAAACAAAACGTTAGTTGGGTTAATTAGTGTTAAAATTTTGGTTTGTTGACCAAAAACATCACCTGGTTAAAGTTTTTGGAGGCATTTGATAGTTGAAATTTGCAAAAAAATATCGAAAGCACCTCGTTTTACATGCGAGCGAAGACCGATTGTTTTTATGGTGCAGAGATTAAGGTATTTTTTGTTATTTTTTTTTTACCAATTTCGACCTTAAAATTGACCCTTCAAGATCAAAATGCCCCAAAAAAATTTCTTGGTGATTAAACCAAACACTTAACCCCAATAATCCTCTACTAATATTCTACTCCCTCCGTCCCCCAAAGTATTTCCTATTTTTCCATTTATGTTTGTCCCAATTACATTTCCCATTTCCTTATTTGAATATGGCCCACCTACTATAATATTATTTTCCTTATAAAAAGTATTTGACCCCACACACTCTCTTTTAATAAACAATTCTAAAAAATACTGATTACCTAACTTTTTCATTTTAAAATAAAAACTAGATCCCACATCAACATCACTCATTAAACATTGTGCCTAAAGGAAATGAGAAATCTGTTTGAGAACGGAGGGAGTATTTAACAGAATGGTACTTTAGAGTTTAGACAATTCGTCCTAACTGGTGCGGTGCGAAACATACCAGGCAGAGTATGGCTGCGTTTCTAACACTCCATTGCAAATTTTCAACTCTCTCTCCCTTTCTCTCTGTAGCTAAAAACTTGGGCGAATTTATGACACTGACACAATCTCAGATTTCCGTCATCAAATTACCTCCGTCCAGATAAGAAGTGTGAGATAAAAGAATTCCGGGAAAATCAAAGTATCGAAATCGGGAACTTGGATTTTCCAAAAATTGAAGGTATGTTTATTTATTAATACTAATTTGTAAAATGAGTTTCAATATTCACAAGTTAGATCTACCACATTTTGTGCAATATTTCGTTTCTTTGTGGGGTTATCTCGGCAAAATCAGATTTTGGGGGTTCAGCAGAACCCCTTGCATACACATACACACACGTTGGGTTTGCAATGTGAAAATTTGAGCATTTAAATTGTTGGCTATGAATGTGAAAATGCATATGCTTTTTAGTAGAAACCCAGAAATTATTGAGAAAGAATATTGCAATTATGCTGAGGGGAAACTTGTTAGTATCTTGTATAGCTATTATTCGATTGAGCGAATTGTCAGAAATTTAATCAAGAGAATGATAGAAAGAGAAAGTGAGAGAGAAGAGAGACAGAGAGACTGATTTTATTGGTAGACAGATGAGTATATTGAGCTTGATTAGAATCTTGGTGAAAATGTCGGCCAATTGATTCTGTGTAAGCAGATAACTTAGTTGAATGAGACCAGACCCTCGAATACTTTGTCTCTAGTAAAATAGCAATCCATTTCAATATGTTTGGTTCTGTTATGAAAAATGGGATTGTGAGCTATGTGAATAGCAGATTGATTATCACAATGTAGAGTGACAAGTTGCATATTACATCTAGTAATCTGACAACCCAAGTCCATTTTTGTAGCAGCTTGAGCATCTCTATTACTTAGCCTCAGAAGAGCTCTTAAACATAGTACTTTGTTTCTTGGATGTCCAACTGATACGAGAATTTCCAAGCAGTAGAACATAACCAGTAATAGATCTTGTTGTGTTGTCCAACAATATGTTTTGAGTATCTTAATGTGTGAATGAGAGCTTGAATATGAGAGATGATAGGATTATGCATGAATGGGCTGAGAGATTGCAGAGCAAAAGCAAGATCAAGATCAGTCTTGTGTGATCAAAAATTTTACTTGCCAACATAGTATCTATATAGCTTCTATCAGGAACCATCATGGGAGAGCTTGAAATTCAAGGGAAAAGGTGTGACTGTAGATTTAGAAATATCGAACATAATCATTTAGAAGTTCAGTTGTGAACTTTCTTTGAGTAAGAATTTAGCCATCATGTGTTGTGCGAACTTCAATATCAAGGAAATAGTGAAGAAGACCTAAATCCTTAATGCTGAAAGTATATGTAATGATTCTTTAGTGGTGTAATAATTGCATCATCCACATAAACTGCAACCATTGTAGTGTCACCATGATTATTATTTTTTCTATAAAAAGGAACAATCATTTTTAGATTGAACAAAACCTTGAGAAACAAGTTCATCCACAAGCGTAGCAAACCATTGCCTTGAAGCTTGCTTAAGTCATAAAGAGATCTCTTGAGTTTACACCATCCTTGGTGGAGCTGCAACACCTTTGGGAAGTTTCATATGAACCTGTTCATGTAAATAGCCATGTAGAAAGGCATTGTTAACATCTAATTAGAAAAGATTCCAATTTTGACTAGCTATATGAAATTAAGCATCTCACGGTAGACATGATGATGACTTTGAGAAAGAGTTTCTTCATAATCAAACTTATAATCTTGCTTTTTAGATTTTACTCCCTTCGCCTCCCAAATGATTATCCATTTTTTTGGGCACAAAGTTTAAGAAAGAGGGTTGGTGTGGGCCTAAATTTTCATTATATAACTGAAAAGTAAGGAGGTGGTTATTTCCTAAAATTGTTTATTAAGAGAGAGAGCGTGGAGCCAAAGTGCTTTTAGTAATATAAATAATATTATAATTGGTGTAGCATATCCAAATAAGGAAATGAGAAATATAATTGGGACAACTAAAATTAGAAAATATGTGTTCTTCTTTACTCTATACACCCATTTGGAGCCTATGGCCTTTTTGCCTTAAGGTAGAGAACATGGTGCAAAAGTACGGCCGTATTAAAACGGTTTGCCCGAGTTGGAACGGTTTTCAACTCTGGCGAACCGAACTCCACCAATTCAACAAGTTGGATTTTAAAAGCTCGATATATTGGTCCTGTTACAAGGATTTGTCTGTCTTTTCCGCTACAAAACGTCACTTTGCAAGTTTTTTGCAAATCTTTTTCCGGATATTCTTTGTCTTTACTTTACACTAGAACCTTACCGATCTACCTCAAATAATGACTCAAAGGCAGGAGAAAAGAAAGAGAAGAAGAGGCACTATCGCACCACTAAACCTTATATAACTCCCCTAAGATCCAAGAGTAATTGAAGCAAACAGGCCCAAAAAAAAAACTTTAGTTTCATGTCGCAATTATAGCGATGTGATTCGCGACCTACGTATCTGTTCCATTGCAACGGAACCGTTTTTCGAAAATCAAAATTGCATTTTCGAACCACGGTAGAGAAACAAACTCCCATGGCCCTTTTGCCTTCACGCAGAGAAACAAACTCCCGAGTGCCATTATCTTGCAAAGCTTGGATTTCTTTGCTCATTGCTTCAATCCAATTTAGACTAATAGCAACTAGAAGGCTTAACCCAATCTGTGAGAAGAAGAGAGTGTGTCAATGACACCAACTTGCTCGAATGTGAAACACTATGAGAACAAATGAAATCTTTAAGATGAGAAGGAGGCTTGTTTAGTTGATTATGACCTTGTAGGATGTAAAGGAAGAGAAGGAGAAGGTGAAGAAGATATTTGAGGAGCACCAGGTACATCATTGTTATTTGAATTAAGAGTTGGAGAAGAACACGTAGATGTGTTAATACGAGAAGCACAAGAAGAAGAAGAGGGGGAAGCAGGAGAAGGAGGGAATAATGGAGTCAAAATAAGATAGAATTGATTGTTGCAAAATGTTTTTTAGAGCAGCAGGTTGATTGGGAGTATGAATTATATGTGTAGGTGTAAGTCCAACAAGGAAAATTTTGGTAGAATAAGAACGATTAGGAGAAGAATAGTGAAAAGGAAAATGTATTTCATGAAATTGAATATCCGTAGAGATAAGAATCTTGATAATGGCTATATTAAGGACTTTGTAGGCTTTGTGATTGGATGGATAGCCAAGAAATATACAAGGTTGAGCTCTAGAGTCAAATTTGGTAATCCTATGGAAATGTAGCATAAACAACCAAAGATTCTGAAATGAGAAAAAATAGGTTTAGTATTGAACAACCTTTCATAAGGAGTATCAAACTTCATACTTTCACTGGCATTCTGTTTATCAAGTATGTTGGTGTAAGGATGCACTCCACTGATTCCGAGACTTGATAGGAAGTCTAGGTTGAATGAATAAAGCTCTGCATGTTTCTAAAAGATGCTTGTGTGTCCTCTCAGCCACACCATTTTGTTTTGTGTTGCCGCAACTTTTCTGTCTTTGCTGTAATTCCTTCAGTGATATCAGGAGCATTAATTGCTTTAACCTTTAAGCCAAACATTTTCAACACATTGCAAGAAAAAATGAATTATAGAAACATAATTTGTCTTGTATTTCATGAAATGTGTCCAAGTTATTCTTGTATAATCATCCACTATAATGAGAAATTGATTACAACCAAAAGAATCACTAATCTTATATGGACTTCAAACATCTAAAGGCAACACCTCAAAAGGGTTATTAGTTTTGATAGAACCAACAAAGAAAGAAGACCTTGTTCTTTTAGCTATAGGAAAAATATGCCAGAATCATTCAGCTAAGCAACCTTGAACATCAAGACCTTTGATATTCTTTATTTATCCAAAAGAAATATGTCCCAATATGAGATGCCACAATTTAGCCTCTTCAATAGCACTTGAATTTGAAGTAGAAAAAGTTGAAGATAGAAACTTTTTCATTTAACTTGGAAGCAGAAGAGAGTTGGCTAGCTTCCAACGTGTAGAGACCTTTCTTCAGCTTACCAAGCACAACTTGCTTGTTGAAGGAAAGGTCTTGGAGTATACAGTTGTTATTAGCAACATCACTAAATGTGCAACATCTTTGCACAAATTTGATATAGAGATTAAATTAAACTGTAAACCAAGAATATGAAGCACATTAAGTGTTATAACACCTTTTATAGGAATAGTTCCTTTGTGTTCAACTCTTATCTTGGTTCCATCAGGTATTGTGATCATAGGATATGGTTCATTCAATTTACTATATGAATCAAAATTATGTGTATGTGAACTCATATGATCGGTGGCCCCACTATCTAATATCCATGTTTTGTGATAATTAGAAAGCAGGTAACAAGCTTGTAGCTAGACCAATATGTTCTGATTCACCTTGATCTTTGCTCCATTGTTTCTCCAAATAGTGCGAGATTTGTTGATGTTGTTCAGGAGTGAATGTAGCATGGACTAAGAAGAATTTTCACTGAGATGATCACAAGAATATGTGTGAACAAAGCTGAGAAAGTTAAACTCTTAACATCTGACTTCTCATGTTGCTCAACTCTTTATGAGCTTCTTCATGTAACAATAATCCATATGCCTTGGATTTTGTTGGAAGAGGATTCATCATGATAATTGGTTTGTGTGAACAAACTTTTCATTAATCTTCATAAGAAATTGAATCAAACTTTGTTTCTATTGAGTTTTTTCCAAATTTAGTGAGATTTCATCTACAACTATTACATTCACAAGAAGGCAAAGGATATGATCCATCTAGTTGATCCCTAAACATTTTGATCTTATTAAAGAAAGTTGATATTCCTTCATCCTCTCCCTGTATAATGTCTCATAAGAGAACAAAACAACTGAGGTCCCGAAGATTGGCAAAATCTTTCTTCAAGATCAAGCCAAATCTCTACGTTCTGGTACAATACACTCCTACTAAATAAAGGTACGAGGGAGTTCAAAAGATCATTACATTGCACCACAATCTATAGCTTGTTGAACTTTTTGCTGGCTTGATCAAAGTTCCATCAACAAAGCTTATCTTGTTTTTGGCAGAGAGAGTAATGGTCATAGACCTTCTCCAATCGTTGAAACCAACTCCATTGAAGGTAGAATTTGGATCTTGTGAAGGATCTGGAACTGCTTGTGAGCTTGAAGTATTCACAAGTGACATTCACAATATTTTGATTCTCGAAAAACTTTGTAAAATCAAGAAGAAATGAGAAGAAATTGAAAAAGGAAATAAAAATTTGAACAAGAAAGTTTTGCAAAAAAAGAGTTGATCTTATTAGATCAACCGAAGACAAAAAGGGAAAAATCTTGGGAAAATGAGATATAAACTCGCAGTTGTAGATTTCATTTAAGATGAATTCAATCAAGAGAATGATAGATTGAGAAAGTGGAGGGAAAAAGAGATGGAGAGGAAAAGAGAGACTGATTTCATTTCTATTGAATCGATTACAATATTACAACATGAATGGTATTTATACAAGAGTAGAAAATGAGCTAGATTATTGATTCTCTAACTAACTTCTTTTGTGTTAGTTTGTTAGAAGAATCCAAGGACCAACTACTGGCTAAGCTTCTAGAAAAAGTGCTATGTACCAACACAAATTTACTTAGCTAAAAGTATTCAATATAGTCTTCGATTCATCATTGAATAGTATTTTCCGCAATTTCGGCTTTCATTGACCACAAGGTGATAAAATTTGGGGGAATAAAGTCATCTACTCTCTCTTGGCCGTGTTCATTTAGGACCGGATTAATGTAAATTAAGTTCTGTTGATTTCAGTCTAGTGCTGTTCAGCTCATAGTAGGCTGTTCGATTTAGCTCTAATCAGTCCAAAGGAACAGAGCCCTAGTCTTTCCTTTTATTGAAGATTTTGATGAACCTGGTAACCCTAATTAATTATTCCTATTTGAACAAACATCCCATAACCCTTGAGGGCTGCCTTGCCTCTCTATATCGAGTTGGCACTCTGGGCGATCCGATTGCCATTGCTAATAGTACTTTGGATTAGAGAACTTTTACGCCATAAACAATAGGACTGTGCTAGAATAATGTGAGAAAACCGAAAGAAGGGAATGAATTTCTATCCAAAGGTCGTAGCCTGCAAAATCAAGCGTTTATAAGCTTGAAGGTAGTGTCATTTCTTAGCACAGAGTTATCTGCTAAAGCTTTTATGAGGTTTTGTTTTGAAAAAGATATTTATTGGTTACTTTCAGGCAGATTTGTCTTGTGTCAGGCACATAAAGTTTGATTTTGCATTTAAGTTTGTCCCATGGGCAGGGAAGGTGGAGGTTTTGTGTGTATTTAAGCTCGTATCTCTCTTTGGGAGAAAGGAAGTGCACAGGGGATACTTGCTGCCGTGTTATCTTAAGTAGTCCGGATAAACTGATTGCCAGGTTGAATGTTGCTTGTGATACCTTTTAAGATATTCTAATCTAGATTGTATTAGTCTGAATGTGTAATTGTTGTAACTTGATGTTAGTACGACTACTTTGATCCTCTTGTGATAGTGATAATAGCTCCGAAAAGTCCATGTGAGTATCGTTATTCATATCAAGCAAGTAAAACCTCACTACCCATCATTGATATAGTTTGACCAACTTAGACGAGGTGCAATATTAATGTGAAATATTCAGAATTTGAATTGGTGAGTATGTGTTGTTTGTAGTGTTTGTTCTGAGAGGTTGAATCTTAGGGATGTTTTAGGTGAGAGATTTTGATGAAATTGAGATTATGTTTTCTGGTTTGCAGTAGATGGGTTTTGGGACGCTGCTTCAAGGATTCCTGCTTCTTACTAATGCATTGGCGATACTCAACGAGGACAGGTTTCTGACTCCAAGAGGGTTGAGTTTTGAGGCCACAGCAGGCAAAAGACAGTCACTTAAACAACGAGCTAGGGAATTTATTTATGTAGCTCAATACCTGAGGTTGCCCCTGATTCTCTTGAATATTGTCACCATCATATTAAAGCTAATCTCTGGATGAGGCAATTGTACTCATACTAATCAAACCTATACTTTCTATTCCAATATACCATCAGATTCTATCTGGATCTTTTGGCTATGATTTCCCTATGTCATGTCTTATTGGTTAGACACGGAATGGGATGGAAAGATGAGCTGTTTTTACGGGTGTGATCTAGTTTGCTTTTAAATCTGTTATGTGATCAAGGTGGAAGAAGGTTTTGTAAAAGAATGTTTTGTATTCAAGCATTCTTTTCTGAACGACAATTATCTGCGACCTTCACAAACAACACAACTGTATGAAATGGTTCTATGTTTTACATAATACACACATGGTAGATACTTGTTGAGGACTTCTATATTGTACTCTGGTGGGGATGAGGCAATGAAATATTTCTACACGGTAGCCCCTAACTTATTTTTTTTGTATATTCAATAATCAAAACCAATTAAAAAATCTTTTTAAATATTAAAAAATTAATTTTAAATACCAAAAAATAAAAAAATCTTTCCCACCAAAATATCACACCCACCCAAACTCCCACCCCCCCCTCCTATCTCTCAGCCCCTGCAACCCCCCACCCTCACCACCTGCCACCATCTCTTCCCCCTCCCCTTCCATCGACAACTACTCCCCACTCCTTGAAACCACCTTCCCTAAAACCCCCATCTCCTGACTGCCTCTACCTACCCCCAAAACCCCATTCCCCAATAGTAACACCCCCCCCCCCTAAACCCCTTCATAACCCACCAACCACAGGAGCCCCGACTCCAAACCTACTCCCACCACATCCACGACTCCAATTGCACCGCCATTACCCCAACGCAGCAGCCCACAGTTCCAAAACCACAACCGCGACGAGAGAAACAAGTAGGCGTAGGAGGGAGAAAGAGACACGCAAGGAGGAAGAGATGGGTTGTCAAGGGGGGTTCGGGTGTGCGGGAGTTTGTAGCGGGGGGAAATGAGGGGCTGGAGAGTGTTTTCAGGGGGTTGGGGAGTGGATGCCGGTGGAAAGGGAGGGGGAAGAGAAGGTGGAAGGTGGTGAGGGTGGGGGGTTGCAGGCAGAGGCTGGGAGATTGGAGGGGAGGGGGGAGAGTTTGGGTAGGGGTGATATTTTGGGGGGAAAGATTTTTTTATTTTTTGTATTTAAAATTGGTTTTTTAATTGGTTTTGGTTTTTGAATATACAAAAAAATAAGTTAGGGGCTACCACGTAGAAATTTTATAAGTTTTGGCTACCACGTGTAAAAATGAAAAGTACATGGCTACCATGTAGAATTTCACATAAAAAAATTAATGTTCAAAAATTATTCCTCATAGAATTGTATAGGGAGGGACCATTGATGGTACTCATGTCTCAGCATGCATGCCACAAGACCAACAAATTCCTTATCGAGGGAAAAAAGTTGACCCTGCAATGAATGTAATGTGCGTTTGTTCAATTTGACATGAGACTCACCTTTGTGATGCTTGGCTGGATGGGAGGGAACGACAAATGATTCGAGAATTTTCTGGAAACAATTTCAAATGAAGAAGAAAATAATTTTCCTATACCACCTATACTATTAGGAAATATTATCTTGTCGACTCTGGATGCACAAATATGCATGAATTTCTTTCGTGGTATCGTGGAGAGCGGTATCATTTGCGTGATTATTTGGGACAGTGGCAGATGCACATATGATAGGGTGGAGTCACTCAACCCCACTTGAGTGGGTAGAATTGTAAATTTTCCTTCAAAATTTTCGATTTTTTGAAAATTATCCCGAAAAATTGATTATTTGACACCGATAAAAAGTAACAATTACGTTTTGACCCCACTAAAATTTTTTCTGGATCTGCCACTAATAGGGGAACAAGTAATTCACAAGGTGTTGAGGAGATATTTAACTATACACATTCTTTTATACACATTCATTACGTAATGTTATTGAAAGATGCTTTGGGGTGCTGAAAGCTAGATTTCTCATTCTTAGAGATACGCCTCAGTATGATTTTAAAAGGCAAGAGTATATAGTCGTGTCTTGTTGTGTTGTCCACAATTTCATCAAAATATGTAAGGATGAAGATCCTTTGTTCACACATTGTGCAGATGAAAACGTTGAGCTTGAAGATGATGGAATTGTCGCTAATGCATCTGAGGACGAAGTGATTTCTATTGTCAGTCAAAGTGAACTTGTCGAATGGCTGAATTACGAAATAAATTGGCAACGAGATTGTAGGAAAGACAATGTACCCAATGAAAACTAGTATTTATTGTATAATTTACTAAGGGGGTGTTTGGTTCAAAAGTTTAGAATGGTATGAAATGGAATCTCATACCATAGTGGTATGGATTGAAAACCCCATACTATACTCAAATTGTTTGGTTCAAGTGTGGAATGGATTATATATCTCATTCTAATGTTTGGTTTACTTATCAAATGGAATGGGTTGTATTAATTTTTTTTTATGATATAATAAAATTTAATCAAAAAAATTTAAAAACCCATTGCTTGGCATTTGACCGGCGATGTTGACGTATGCTGTTCGACATTAATGGAATGAGCTTGAATCTTGAGGAATTAAAAAGCTCCCATGGAAGTGGAATAGCAGCAAAGCAAGATAAGTTGGAGATTAATTATTTCCTGCACCATTACAAGGCCATCTAAACCCAATTCTTAATCTGGCAACACTCCTCTATAACATTTGCAGTGGCTCATAATGTTAAGATTTGTGAAGTTTTGTATTTGGGAGAAAACAACCGTATTCCATTCAATGAATCTCAAAAGTTTATATACAAGGGGCATAAACAAACCCTAACCCTACTTACTATAAACTCCCAAACTAAATCAGGAAACCTATCAAAGATATATAACTTTACATAAATAATACATAAATATCACTAATACTCCCCCTCAAGTTGGAGCATGCAAATCACTAATGCCCAACTTGCGCAGTAGAAAGTTGAACTGTTGACGGCCAAGAGCCTTAGTTAAGAAATCGGCCAACTGATAGTTTGTGGGCACATAATTAGTGACAATATTACCCGACTGCAACTCGTCACGTACAAAATGACAATCCACTTCAATATGCTTAGTACGCTCATGAAACACAGGATTTTTAGCAATATGAAGAGCGGATTGACTATCACAAAATAACTGCATAGGGGAAGAATGAATAACACCTAGGGAGCGTAGCAAGGACTTTAACCACTTGAGCTCACTAGTAGCAACAGCCATAGAACGATACTCAGCTTCAGCAGAGGAGCGAGCCACTGTAGGTTGTTTCTTGGTTTTCCAGGAAATAGGAGAACGGCCAAGAAGCACAACATAGCCAGACAAAGATCGACGAGTAAGAGGACAAGCGGCCCAATCACTATCACAATAAGCATTTAATTGCAGAGCATCACGTCTCAACACAATACCTTGACCAGGATGCCCCTTGAGATAACGCAAAACACGAACAGCAGCATCCTAATGTGCAACCTGTGGGGCACTCAAAAATTGAGCTAATGTATGCACAGAATAGCTCAGATCAGGACGAGTGACAGATAAGTACACTAAACGCCCAACTAACCGACGATACTGATCAGGAAACTCATAAGGACACCCATCCTCCTGTGCCAACCGATCATTTTGCTCCATCGGTGTATCAATGGGTTTACAATCTAACATGCCAGCTTCTTTCAAAACATCCAAAGCATACTTACGTTGAGAAAGAAACAATCCTTCATCACCACGAGCCACTTCAATACCAAGAAAATATTTTAAAACGCCTAAATCTTTCATATGAAAGCATGAACTCAAATATTGCTTGAACCTCATGATTACGTCAAGAGAAGAACCTGCAATAATGAGGTCATCAACATACACAAGGACATGAAGAGAGACACCACCCTGCTGGTAAGAGAACAAAGAGTAATCAGCATATGACTGAACGAACCCAAATTTCTGGAGAGCACAAGAAAGTTTGGCAAACCATTGTCGTGGAGCTTGACGTAGTCCATACAAAGACTTACGTAATCTGCAAACTTGACCAGGAACAAAACTAGAGTAACCCGGAGGAAGTTTCATATAGACTTCCTCCTCCAAATCACCATGCAAAAAAGCATTACATACATCCATTTGATGAAGCTCCCAACCCCGAGAAATAGCAACAACAAGAAATAAGCGTACAGTACCCATTTTTGCAATAGGAGCAAATGTTTCATTATAATCAATACCTTCAATTTGACGATTACCATGTACTACCAAACGTGCTTTAAGACGTTCAACTGCACCTGTGGAATGGCACTTGGTTCGGAACACCCAACCACTACCAATGGCTCGCTTGCCTTCAGGCAAAACCTCCAAAGTCCAAGTCCCATTGCGCTCAAGCGCATCAATTTCCTCTTTCATAGCCTGCCTCCAACCGAAATCGAGCATGGCTTCTTTGAAAGAAGTAGGCTCAACAACCTTCGAAATAGCTGCCAAAAAATGTTTATGTCTCACAGAAAATTTATCATAATTTACATAACAAGCGATGTTAAACAGTTTACCTGAGGAACGAGCTGGAGAAGGCGAAGCATTAGTAGTAGGGGGGTCCATGTTACGAGCAACAGCATAAGTGACAAAACCACGAAGCCGCGTAGAAGGTATTTTATCTCGGTGACCACTGCCAAGGACGTCACTCTCCACGACCAAGGAACTACCCTCTACGGTCTCACTCTCCACAACAACCACTGAACTCCCCCTTGATACAGAACCAAGCGGCATTGACTGCCCACACACAGTACCCTGCTCCGAGGGCACCACTACTGGAGCAGCAGCCCCTGCATCAGTGATGGCACTCACGCCAACAGCAGCAGGCTGCGGTATAGTCAGTGGAGCCTCAACAATAGGCTGCCCAGCCTGCTCTTCACGCCACACCATACCCAAGTCATCATCGTCATCATACAATGCACCGTTATACTCAAAACACAAGGTGTTATCAAGATCAAACGAGCCATCAATAGCTATCTTGACATTAGTGAAAGGGAATACATGTTCAAGAAATTTAACATCCCGACTTACGAAATACTCATGTTTTTCCAAATCAAAAAGACGCCACCCTTTTTTACCAAAAGGGTATCCAACAAAGATACATTTCCGCGACCTTGGTCCAAACTTATCTTTAATACGAGGTCTATACGCCACATAGCACAAACACCCAAAGACTTTTAAGTGCGTTAAATTTGGCACACAACCATACAATAACTCATAGGGGGATTTTCCCTGCAAAACATGAGTAGGAGTTCGATTGATAAGATGACAAGCGGACAAAACACACTCCCCCAAAAATCAATAGGCAAATGAGCTTGAAACCGCAACGCACGTGCCACATTAAGGACATGTTGATGTTTACGCTCAACCCGTCCATTCTGTTGTGGAGTGTCAATACAAGAACTTTGGTGTAAAATGCCCATTTGAGCATAAAAATCACGCAAGCACATAAACTCTTGCCCATTGTCACTTCTAATGACCTTAACTTGCTTGTTAAATTGTGTTTTAGCCATAGCACAAAAATTCTTTATCAATGTGCCAACCTCGTATTTTCCGACCATTAAATACACCCAAGTAGCTCTAGAATAATCATCAACAATGGTAAAAAAATAATGCGCACCACAACTAGAGGGAACTTGATAAGAACCCCATATATCACAATGGATTAAGGAGAATAAGTCGGAAGCTTTATTAATACTTAAAGGAAAAGAGTTACGGGGTTGCTTTGCTAAAAAACACACTTGACAATCGTCATCACAAACATTATTTTTAATACTACTAGCTATGCCTGGTAAAGTACGGACCACTTTCATAGACGGATGACCCAGACGCCGATGCCATAACATGGAAGTGTCTTGAACAACAGACTTATTTGCTTGAACGCGACGAACTGGACATAACACATAGACCCCATTACGTTGCTCCCCCGCTCCAATTAGGTTCCTCGAACTCGGGTCCTGAATAACACATAACTTATTAGTAAAATAAACAATAAATTTCTGTTGTTCGAGAAATTGAGACACGGACATTAAATTGCAACTAAGAGCAGGGACATATAATACATTGTCTAACATAACATAATCACTAATTATAATACGACCCTCCTTAGTGGCAGTGGTACTTTTACCATTCGGAAGACCAACGGGTTCCGAAGGTATATCATGAATGTCACAAAATAAATCCAGATTACCCGACATGTGATTGGACGCACCCGTATCGATAATCCATTGACATAAATCAGTCTTACCGTGCAACTTAGGAGTATTGGTATTTGCAGACTTGGAGGAATTTAAAGCAGCAAGGACTTGTTGAATGTGTGAATCAGAGAGTGTAGGAAGGTGAGAATTATCAACATCAACAGCACCAAGAGCTGCTGTCCCACGTTGGTGACTCTCCACAGCACCTGCAAAGCTGCCACGCCCATGGTTGTTACTGGACCTGCCACCGCGAGCCCCCCGACCACCAGCACGACCACCTCTGCCACCACGACCACCGGAGGCAGCCTACTCCGGCCAACCAATAAGTTCAAAGCATTTGTCTTTTTCATGCCCTTTACGACCACAATGCGAACACATACGAGATTCCCCACTACTAACAGCCCAAGAGGAAGAAACACCATCGACAGCAAAACCAACCACATCCGTGCGAGTATCATGAGCCTCCGACACGGTTTGATGCCGCTCAGCCGAGAGGGCCTTGCCATGAGCATATGTGACTGATGGTAAAGGGTCTAGCAACAATAAACCTTGCGCAACATCACGATACTTCTTGCTATCAAGACCTAACAAAAACTGATGAAGTTTTTCGTTCTCTAACAGAACTTTATACTCAGACGCAGCGGAACAAGTACATGAAGGTAATTTAACGGCACTGGCCAATTCCTCCCACAAAGAACGTAACTCACCATAATACTCGAAAACGGAACGACCACGTTGCTTGCAAGAACTAATCATGTCTTTAAGTTCATGAATACGTGGACCATTACGCAAAGAATAACGATCACGAAGATCATCCCACAACACCTTCACGTGATCGGGAAATGGCACGGTCTTGCGAATAGAAACATCGAGAGTATTGAAAATCCAAGCCACTAACATTGAATTTACAATGCCCCATTGATCATAATCCTTAGACTTAGGATCTGGTTCGGTGATGGTGCCGTCTACGAACCCTAGTTTGTTCTTGGCACGTAAATTATTACGAAGAGACCTCACCCACTCATCATAGTTTGTGCCCTTTAACAGAATAGGGCTGATTACGGAACCGGTACCCTCCGAAGGATGTAAGTAATAAGGAGTGAAAGGCTCATAACGAGTAGAAGTTGGAAGGGTTGGTGTTTGACCACCATCGGCAGACATGATGAACGATGGTGAAAGAAGAACGGCAGCGACGAAGAAGAACGAAGCACAGGGACAGCCAAAGATCACGTCTTTGACACTGGATCGAAAAAAATTTTGTTTTCCCTAACCTAGAGAAGCTCTTGATACCATGTTAAGATTTGTGAAGTTTTGTATTTGGGAGAAAACAACCGTATTCCATTCAATGAATCTCAAAAGGTTATATACAAGGGGCAGAAACAAACCCTAACCCTACTTACTATAAACTCCCAAACTAAATCAGGAAACCTATCAAAGATATATAACTTTACATAAATAATACATAAATATCACTAATACATAATGTTTGCGCTGGCCTGAAAATTCGACATTAGTCAAGAGGACATGAGGATTGTGTGCGGTGGCGTGGTAATTTTGAGGAGGTAGTTTTCGGTGGGTGGTGTTAGGGGTGTTGGGTGACCGGAAATCAATTTGAAAAAGGTGGAGAACGGTCGGATTTCCCCGGAGATGGAGTGGTTGGACTTCACCGGAGATATGCTTGAGTTTCTTCCTCATTTATTTTTAGGGTTTCATACTAGGGAGGAATGGAGTTTGAATCTTTGGGGGGTAGGTGGGTATGAGATTCTAGGGGTATGGAATGAAGTTAGAACCCCTCTAGTATGAGATTCTAGGGTAAAAAGCTCCAACCACACATGGGAATGGTATCACATCCATTCCATACCATTAAAAAGACCCAACCAAACACCCCCTAAGAGTAATCATATATTTTATCAATGACATTTTTATGAAATCATATAGTTACAAGGTCATCTTATGGTGTTTATTTTATTATACATCTGAAAGCCTACTATTATTCTTTATTAGTTTTGAAACATAAATACTTCATCCGTTTCTTTTTAATTGCAACAAACTCAAGTGGGTGGCCTCCTAGGCAAAACTTTGGTGTGAGTGTGAAAGGGATGGATAGAGAAAGTGGGACATGTGATAAGGAGAGAGATAGAAAGAAATGACTTGTAAAAAAGGAAAGAAAACATTTGTTGCAATTAATTTGATATTTCCATTTTTGGTAATTGTTGCAATTAAAAAGAAACGGAGGAAGTATAAAAAGATCTTCCTTTATGTATTGTCTTTTTTTTCGCAAAAAATATTTACGAATGGAAAGCAATTCATTCTTTTGGTTTAGCATCATTATAGTACAATATATATCTTCAAGAGTGAGACATAACATAGAAATCATATAATAGTAGTTGTTTAGAATTAGGTTTCATAAAATCGAATGCCTAAAAATGAAACAATCTTTTAGTTGTGCAAAATCTGGAAATAAAAAAACAGAGAACTGAAAACAGTAAATGATACCGAACAAACCCTAATAAATATAAATATTAATTTATGGTGAGAGTGACAATGTTAATGCGAGCCTGCGAGAGTGCCATAAAGAGTCGATGAAAGAAAAAGAGTTTCACAGAATCATAGTGATTACTGACTAGTGATTAGTCGTAGTTAAATATAGGAAGCAGGAGCCCAAACTTTTCAGCAAGTTTGCTTTCGGACCCTAATTTCTTACCAAGTTTTCTTTTGCGTTTGTCTCCTGCCAAACTTTCAGCAAATTTTCTTACAAATAATTATGGGTATCCATTTTCCTTATAAAATACATTATTGACCTAGACTTTTGTCAAAAGTTTTCCAATTCTTATTCATCCAATATTCTTTGTGTGATACACGTTTGGTTTGATTATATGTGATTACCTTATTTTAACTGAAATGAACTTATATAACTTGAACTGAAGATCACTAATTTTTACTAAACTGAACTTATGTCGTGCTCACTTCATCTTGAAACAATAATATTCAGTATAATAAGTTCATTTTCTTAAAAATAAGTTTAGTTAAGTAAAAATAAGTTTAGTTTAGTTAAGTAAAATTAAGTTTAGCTAAATGAACTGATTTAACTTGAACTAAAGATCACTGATTTTTACTAAACTGAACTTAGATCGTGTTCACTTCACTTTGAAACAACAATATTCAGTATAAATAAGTTCAGTTCCTTAAAAATAAATTTAGTTAAGTAAAAATAAGTTTAGTTCAGTTCAGTAAAATTAATTTTAGTTTAGTAAAAACAATAACTACAAAGAAAAAAATAAATAGGGATTCTATAATAATAAGTCCATCTCAGTACAAATAACTTCATCAGTTCAATAGAAATAAATTTTGTTTAGTAAAAGTAAGGTGAAATGAATAGTTCCTTATTTCTAATGAACTAAACTTAATTTACTAAACTAAAGTAAAATAAACTAAACTTACTAAATATTATTGTTTTAAGAAAATTAAAGTATGTAAAAAAAGCTTTATCAGTTACAATTTTTGCGGAAAAAAACACTTTATATAATTTTTTGGTGAGAAAATACCTTATATGAAATTATATATCATATCAAATTGTACACCTTGTTGTCATACTTTGGTCAATAAAGTCAACTTTTGGCTCATGGACTATGTTCTTTTTCCTCCATTTTTGTGCAACGGAATTTGGTCTAAATTTTTTGGTTAATATGCTTGACTTCCGAAAAAGGTGGAAAAATTAGACCCAAAGGTAAATCGTTTGGTTTAAATATGATAATAAGGTCTGTAATTTCATAATAAATGACATATAAGGTATTTTCTCATAAAGAATATTTCAAATGTGCCTTTTAATTCACCGGCAAAGTGGCAGGGGATGAGGTGTTAGCGGGGATAGAGTGGGGGAGGGGTTTAGATTTTTTAGTTTAGTTTTAATAATAAATATTTGAATTGAAATAAAATCAAATTTTAAAATTTAAACTAATAAATAAGACACGTGGGACAAGTTGCCTACAACTTACCAACAAACCCAGTCACAGGTCACTTGACTTATACGTTTAAAAAAGATTAGTATTAAATTTAAAGTTATTTAGGATTTATCAAAAGAATTAGACAAATGTTAACTTATTTACGATAATTTTTCCTTTATAAAATAGGACACTAATAAATTAAATAAGAATAGAAAAAAAAACTTGATAGTACCATGCACTACACTCAAACGTACCATAAATGTGTTGCAATATTCCTATATAAATCTAAACCATCTCGACACTTAGAATCACCAAATTCATAGACTTTTCTTCCAACCTTCAAAGATGAGCCACTTGAAATCACTCCCCATTTTCTTCCTTACCCTAATCGTAGCTTGCATGATCTCCACTCCCTCCCATGCAATCACTTTCAGAGTCAAAAGTAACTGCCCCTACACCGTATGGGGTGCTGCGGTACCCGGTGGTGGCCGACAAATGAACCCCGGTGACTCGTGGACCGTCTTTGCCAATCCTGGCCAAACCGGAGCCCGAATTTGGGCCCGTACTGGGTGCACAGTCACGGGACCGAACGGACTTCGGTGCAACACAGGAGACTGTGGTGGGCTACTCCGATGCACAGGTTATGGGACACCCCCTAATACCTTAGCTGAGTATGCCTTAAGACAATACAACAACTTGGATTTCTTTGACATATCTCTTGTTGATGGGTTTAATGTGCCAATGAGTTTCTTGCCCACAGGTGGGTGTAGTAGCTTGTAGGGCTGATGTCAACGGCCAGTGCCCCGGGCCGCTTTCGACCAACGGTGGGTGTAACAACCCTTGTACCGTGTTCAGGAATGATTATTACTGCTGTAATTCTGGGAACTGCGGCCCAACTTATTACTCCAGGTATTTTAAGGGTAGATGCCCTGATGCATATAGTTACCCAAAAGATGATGCTAGTAGTACCTTTACTTGCCCTTCTGGTACCAACTATAGGGTTACATTCTGTCCTTGATGATCTTAACTTTTCTAATATTGTAATATTATATGTGAAATAAATGGAATGATATCCTCATGTAATCTTCTTGCTTTCAGTGAGTCACTGAATTTCAAGCATATACTTTATGTGTTCTGATAGTACTGTTGGGTCGGCTGATGCATATATATGCATTTGCAGGCCCAATTTTCTTTCACTTACTACAGATCCACTGAGTATTCTCTTCTTCAATCTATCATATAGCGTCAACTATGAACATGATCGTGTGAGAGTGGTTAAAGATTTAATTCGTAAAACAGTTAATTGTCGTCCCAACTACAAATCCACTGAGCATTCTTACTTATATAATAGAGATAATAATAAATAATAAAATAAAAACCAAATGACAAGTGTTATTCAATGCATAAAAAAGGGCCACATGTCAATGCTACGTTAAATTTTGCCACGTGTCATTATATAAAGAGACATGATTTTCCAATTTTTTTAATTGCAATATTTTACGTAGATATATTATTTGGAATCTTGCTTTCTATTTTTTACAAGATATAAAATCGTTATCGTGATGTTTTTCAATGACTAAAATAAAACTATAGCCATTGTAGTTGTTCAAATCTCATCCCTTTGATTTTAATAAGTTCATCATATCCATTGGTTTGACTTTTAAGAATTCTGACTTTTATAAAATGAAATATAAATTTAGAAAAAAGATAAACCAAAAATTGTTTTCAGTTTCATCTTCCTCTAGCTTTTCTTAAAGGTGTCTTCTTCTCTATTTACTTCACCTTAATTAAAACAAGAAAATTTTAATTTATCGAAAAACCTAATTTTTTATAAATTTTGTGGAACCCCCACCCGCACCCCTTGCGAACACCTTTCCCACCGTCCTATAAGAGCATTCTTAATGGTCATCTCAAACAATTCTCAATTGCATTGAGATTTGTTTGAGAATTAAAAGAACTCTTAATGGGGTGGGGGGAAATCTCAAAAACCTCGCTCAACCGAGATTTCTCAAAGAAATCTCAGTTGGAGAAAGGGGCCAACAACAATGCAAGCAGCACAGCAAAACGCAGGGAGGAAGAAGAAATGTGGTGCGTTTAACCCAAACCAAATAAAAAAATTAAAGGGAGCCAGCTGGGTCTGACGCGCGTCAGTCCAGCTGGCGCCCTGTGATTGGACCGACAAATTTTTATTATTTTGTGGAGGTAAAACTTCCACGGCTTATATCTTGTAAAGGAAAAATAAAAAAAATAAAAAAAAATTATCAAAATTCATGATTTTTCATTCTCTATAAATAGACACCCATATTCATATATTTTGAACACCATCCAAAAACTCCTAATTAATTGTGATTTTCCATACATTTGCTAAATTAATTATCTTTTGAGTTTTCTTCTCTTTAAAATTCCTACTAAAATATTCAAAACCATAATTATGGAATCTGGAAATCCTAATCATCCTACTAATCCTAAGCCTAAGCGTAGAAGTAGGACAAATAGCTCTCAAAATCCACAAGGTGTTTCTCAAAATTATCCTCAAAACCCACAATATTTTCCACAAAATCAACAAAATATGGGAATCAATCAACAAAACTATCCTCAAGTTTTCCCACAAATTACTCCACAAAATCCAATGAATTATGCACCTAATTACCCTCAAAATTGGCCTCAAAACTCTCAAAGTTATCCCCAGAACTGACCGCAAAACTCCCTAAATTATCCTCAAAATTATACCATGTCTCAAAGCTATTCCCATCCTTCACAAAATTACTCTTTATCTCCAATGGAGTCTGGAGGTAATTACCACTATGATCGATCTCCAACTCTTGGGGGCGGTTCTACTCCTGGTGGGGGTTCGAGCACCAACCAAAACGAGGTTGACGTGGAGGATGAAGATGAACTCGAGGAGGAGGAGGAAGAGGAGGAGTATGAGGAGGAGGAGTTTCAAGTTCAGCAAACTCAACAAACCTTCACACAGCTCCTGCAACAACAACCTGGGCTCGACTCACATCCTACACAAACATCTAATGAAGGTCACGGGGCCAAAAATTGGTCTATGCTGGAGAATGAAGCCCTAGTTTCAGCGTACATGAACACTTCATGTGACAGTATAACCGGAACCTATCAGTCGGGCAAAGAATTCTGGAACAAGGTGATAGCAAAGTACGAGGAAATCAGGTTGGCCAACCCAAGCAAAATTCCACAAAGAACTCTAAAATCGATACACAGTCGTTGGATGAGGCTAAGTGAACAAATAATGAAGTGGGTTGGTTGCTACGACGAAGCCACTCGTAGGGCGACTAGTGGGCAGAGCAAAGATGGAATCCTTCGGGAGGCTTACCTCATCTATGAGAACAAGTGGGGAAGACATTTTTTGTCTGAGCAATGTTGGAAACAACTTATTGAATTTCTTAAGTGGCAAGAAAATGTGGCCATGTCCATCAACCAACCTCGAGGACGACCGAGAAATGTGGTTCCCCAGGACAGTGGAAAGAGATCCAGGGAAGAATTTGAAGGTAATGATACACCAACAAGTAATGTACGTCCTGACGGTTCGAAGAAGGCAAAAGCCTTGGCAAGAGGTAAAGGAAAGATGAAAGTTGATGAAGCATTTGAAGCTTTTAATGATTTTGGAGAAAAACTCAAGCTTCACACTGATAACAGAGAAGCTTTCATGGAGATTGAAAAGGAGAAGTTGCGGTTGAAAAGGGAGAAAGAAGCTCGCAAGGCGAAGCAGGTGGCAAGGGAGGAGTACACTAACAATTGGAACATTCTTTGTGATTTAAGAGGCAACCATGATCGATTGCCCTTTGAACAAAAAATGTATGAGGACTTGATGAAATATTTCGATAATCACCCAGGATTTAATTAATCTACTATTTCAATATTTTTATGTAATGCTATTTCAATATTTTATTCATACATGTCTTCTTTTACATTATTTCTTTTGCAAGTATATTTTTTCTACAAAAATAATTGTGACAATAGCATCCAAGCAACATCACTCAGCTTTTGCAAAATGTGATTGTGACAAGAGCATCCAATGGTCACATGTTTATATAATAGAGTGTGTAGTGGACCATGATATAGGGATCCAATGCAAATGACAAAGCAACCATCATTTTTCAGATGTTGAGGGGCAGTATTTATATAATAGAGTAGTGAACCATATGCTACAAAAGTGATATACCATCCAATTGTCTTTGTCACTCAGCTTTTCAAAAGTTGTGATGGAGCATCCAAAGTAGTCCATGTTACTCATGTGAGTATTGGAGAATCCAATGTTAATGTGGAACCAACTCTATATAACAATACTTGTGCATTGGTATCTTACTACACTTTCCACTAATAACTTTACTGAATTTTGAAATTCCTCCTCCACTTATCCAATTTCTCGACTAACCCCTTCAACATGCCGATAAGTTCCACATCAAGTTCACCTTCTGATTCTAAAGAGGAAAGGAGAGCCAATGAAGATCGGGAAATTGAGGAAATGATTGACACTGCAATAAGTGTTCATCTTCCTAACCTCATGGCCGCAGTCGCTCCTAGACCAAGAACGGGTGCAAGAAACACACGTTGTAATAGGGATCGGGAAGCCGGGTATGTCCGCTTGTTCAATGACTACTTTGCAGAACAGCCAGTGTACAACGATCGTCTGTTCCGTCGACGATTCCGAATGCGTAGGGATGTTTTCCTCCGTATAATGAATGCTGTTGTGGCCAATGATGCTTGGTTTCAACAAAAACGGGATTCCGCGGGGAAATTAGGGTTATCTCCACTACAGAAGTGTACGGCGGCGATACGGATGTTAGCGTATGGCTTAGCAGCCGATGCTGTTGATGAGTATGTACGCATAAGTGAAAGTACAGCAAGAGAAGCCCTACACCATTTCACATGGGGCGTCATCACTCAATTTGGGGATCAGTACATGAGGCGACCAACTTCTAATGATGTTGCAAGGCTACTCCAAATTGGGGAGGACCGTGGATTTCCAGGCATGATTGGTAGCATCGATTGTATGCATTGGGAGTGGAAAAATTGTCCCATGGCTTGGAAAGGGCAATTTCAAGGCAAGGATGGGAAAACCACACTTATCCTAGAAGCCGTTGCGGATTGTGACCTTTGGATTTGGCATTCTTTCTTCGGAACTGCTGGTTCATGCAACGATTTGAATGTCCTACATCGTTCCCCTGTTTTTGACGATGTTTTAGAAGGTCATGCACCGCCCGTTAATTTCTCTGTTAATGGCCATCAATATAACAAGGGATATTACCTTACAGATGGTATTTATCCAAAATGGTCAACTTTCGTCAAATCTATACCAAGTCCCCAAACTCCGAAAGACAGGTTGTTTGCTCAACATCAAGAAGCTGTGCGGAAGGACGTAGAGCGAGCATTCGGAGTCCTACAAGCTCGATTTGCAATAATTCGGCAACCGTCCCTTACTTGGGACATGAACATACTTCATAACATTATGATGTGTTGTATCATAATGCACAACATGATTGTTGAAGATGAAAGGCACTCGTATGCGAGCTACGCTGATACCTCAGAATTTATTGCAGATCGACCTCGACGAAGACCTCGGCGCGCAGCAGTGCTTACCAACGAAGAGCCATTCGTGTACCATACCAATCGAATCGTGGATATTAACATCTACTTATAAAACACACGAGATGTTCAAGATCAACACACTCATTTGCAACTAAAAAAGGATCTAGTGGAACACATATGGCAAAAGTTTGGTGGTAATCGACACTGATCTACTAGTTAATTAAATGTTTAGTAATATTTATCTATTATGTGTGTCAACTACTTAAGTGATCATGTACTCTAAGTAATTTCTCATTAATTTCGTTGCTTTTATTTTGTTGTAATATCAATAAAAATATGTTTAATTTTATGTTAAGCTTAATTATCGATTAATATTCATACTAATTTTATAGCTTTATGATTAATAAATTATTAACAAGCATTAACGAGATTAATATATACATTATTTCTTAATTAAATCTTCATTTTTTAAAAAATTAAACATTTACATCTACATCTACATACGTAAGAGCATTTAATTTTTAATGATTATTTATTCATCAATGTTTATTACATAAATTTATTTTTAATTCATATTAATTAATAATAATTACCTTAATAATACAATTTACTAATAACAATTTATAATAAATTAATATGTAGTGTAGTATTGAAATTGGGTGAAGAGAGAGAAAAAGTGGTGGGGTAGGCAAAAAGTAGGAGAGAGAATAGAATTGAGAATTTATAAAAGCGCAGTGTTAAGAAGTGGAAATAATTCTCAATTGAAAAATCTCAATTGGTGATGTGGAGGAGAGAGAAATGAAGAAAGAGAAGATTGAGTTTTTTTTTGCCTCACCATTAATGATGCTCTAACCACCCCCACCCTCCCCGACCTGTTATCTCCCTTCTCTCTCATCTCCTCGTTTGGTTGTCACCTCTTCTAATGTCCCAACCCACCCACCCACTGCCACCCCTTCTCTTTTGGTCTCAACCCTTACCCACTACAACCCAAAACCCCATCCCTGTTGTCGTCTTCTTCATCTCCCACTCGTCCCTAGCCCCAAATACCCACCCATCAAAAGCCATCGCCATCCCTAAATCCCATAGCAAGCCTGCAAAAAGACCCACCAAACCCTAAACCGGAAAACCCAACCCTCGAAATGACCCCACCCAAATAAAGAGCAATTAGGGAATGGGAAAAGGGTGTTGAAGTGGGTTGGAAGGGTGAAGGTCGATGGAGGTGGGAGGTGGAGGGTTGAGTTGGAGGAAGATAGATGAGGTGGAGAAGAAAGGTCGGCGGTGGTGGTGTGGTGGGATGTAAGTTAGAGAGTACAAAGGAGAGATTGAAGAGGAGCTGGAGAATGGAGATAAAGATTTTATTGGAAAAAATAGAAATTATAATAACAACAAATTAAAGAGTTACACCTAGTACATCTAACCTGTTCAACTTTGACAACATGTCCTTTTTCTTCTTCAAATCTATTCCTGCCGTAATATGTAATGGATGTAACTGGGTTTTAATAGAAATTAGAAAGTTCATTCTCTTTGGTGTGCAACAGTGCAAGCTGATAGCCCTAAATATGGGCACAATTGGTAGAACCAATGCAATCCTGTGATTGTCAGCTTGCATGCTTATTGGTGATTGCAATCAAGTGGAACACCACAATGATAAAATAAGTTGTAGTAATATACTAACTAATATCATTCGTGCTTTAAGTGATATAGCGTAGGAA
This sequence comes from Patellifolia procumbens, assembly GCA_947645195.1. NCBI lineage: Eukaryota > Viridiplantae > Streptophyta > Magnoliopsida > Caryophyllales > Amaranthaceae > Patellifolia > Patellifolia procumbens. The sequence continues at coordinate 192,450 of CANSGD010000863.1, forward strand.
AAATTGACTGGAATAATCCAAACTGTATCCATTCCGCCAAGAATAATCTCATTCCTGTATAATCCCAATTATAAAAGAGGTCCGCCACAAATGGACCGTGACCGTAGAGAAACCTATTTAACAGGTAAACATGCCATGCGTCATGCTCTTACTTGCTGTTTAGAATTATTATTTTATTTTGTTTTTGTTTAAATTTTCCATCATTGCCCCCTCCTTCCCCATCCTACCAGAAACCTTCCTCACCACCACCACTCAGTTTCGACCTCACCACTACCACCCAGCTCCGACCTCACCATCACCACCCAGCTCCGACCTCACCACCACCACCCAACTCCGACAAGAACCCTCCCCTCGTCACCGCCACCACCACCCCCAGGCCAGTCACGACATATTCTCCCTTCGCAACCACTCGCAGCCCCAACCACGACCTCCCCTGGTCACCACCCGCATCCCCGACCACTACAACCTCAGAACCCTCCCTCTCTCTCCTCTCCTGCAAGAAACCAACCACCCAAGTTCGACAACCCTAGCCCCTTTGGAAACCCTCCCCACGCCACCACTCCTAGCCCCTTCCGATCCAAAACCCTCTCCTCCCACCACTCCCAGCCGAAAACCCATTGCACCTGTGAAAAAACCCGATTCAGTTGCGAAATCCCAATCCAGCTCCACCACCTTTGGAAAAAACCCAACCCAACCCAACACCTTCAAAAACCTTTGAAAACCTTCAAATTGGGGTGGTGTGTGACGATTTCGCGGTGGTTAGGGGTTTAGGGTGACGATTTTAGGGGTGGTTAAGATTAGAGTGACGATGATTTGTGGTGGTCAAGAAGGAAGATGAAGGAAGGGGGAGGCAAAGGAGGTGGTTTTAGGGTGGCCGGCAGAATTAGGGGAAGGAGTTGTTGGGAGAGGTTTTGGGAATGGGGGGAAGAGGAAGGGGAGGGGGTGGCTGATGTGGTGGTGGGTGTGATTTGTGGTGGGAATAGAAAATTAAAAGAAAATTAAAAAAATTTACCTGGTTAACAGGTTGTAAGTCATCTGGGGTGTTTGTGGCGGACCTCCTAATAGTTGGGATTATACAGGAATAACGCTTAGTTGGGAATATTATTGGCGAAGCGGAAATAGTTTAGATTATTTCAGTCAATTTTTTTCTTATAGCGTAAGTAAATGAACAAGAAGTCAAGAACCATCTTGAAAGGATGAGTGAGATATATAGGATTGTGATCAGTTCATCATATTGATTATGAAACTTCATATTACCATCCATACAAGCTAACTATTGGTGTTTCCCCTTTCAGTGTGTATATTGAGTAGTAGCAAATCAACTGAACTAGCAAAGTGTGTCAAATCACCTTAATTATTACTAAGTGCTGCCAAAAAAAAAAAAAAAAACCTTATTTATTACTAAGTACCCAAATTCAAATTTGATTTTTGTTATCATCTTAAGTACCTTTTCACACAATTACTCCAAACACATAACTCCAATCTTTTAATGCCTATATATACTCATCAAAACTCCTACCAACCAAACAACAAACAGAATAGAGAGAAACATAAATTAAAAATGGGAAGGTGTTTAGGTGTATTGGCTGCTATAGTATTGCTCATAGCAGTGTGCAGCAAGTCTGCGTTCGGAGCTAGGAGCATGATGCCGATGAGCAGCATTTCCAAGCCTTACAATGATGCCAATACAAAAGTGGTGAATAAAACTAGTAGGCGAACCGGTGATCTTGCTCATTATCGTAGCAAGAATGACTTGGCTTACGGTGGTGGTGGTGGCCGCGACAATGGTAGGACCATCAACATTAAGGACCCGCTCGGCAGTATTCGTAGGGTTCCCAAAGATGGGTTCTATGCGCTCGCACAAAATGGAATGTCTACCAATACCGAAGTGACTATTTCGCTCACAAGAGCTGGATTAAGTGCTGGTGACATATTGTCTTTATTGGGTGCAATGGGTCTTTAAGATATACTCTCGAGTATGATGAATCCAGATGTTGTTCACGTAATGTTGGGTGTATATATTTGGTCGATCTGTCATAGAATTAATATATTATTATGGGGGAGTTGTAATTATCTCCAATAAATAAGACGTTATACTTATATGTAGTATCATCAGAATATCAGTTTCTTCCGACCTTTCTATATTATAAATGTATAATAATATACTACATAACGCTATTTAAACTTTCAATAGTAATATGTATCAAGAGAAAAGCGTATTACATATATTAAAAAAAAGTTCTCTTTATTTAAGTGTGATTTGTTCAGGACAAAAGATAACTTATACATACATACAAGAAAGCAGTAAAAAAAAAGAAGAATGAAACCACAATAAATTATGACTTGATTCGGTCAAAATATCATATATTAGTCTTGAGTATGGATTAAGACTCTAATTTAACCTTCATTATGATAGAGGAAATGCTAGGGGTCCATACAAGGAGTTTTAAAAAATTAATTATATGATCACCAATAATGCTTAACTACCAAACATGCAATGTAAAATTCTAGGAGGTTCGAACTCCATGTCTACTTATACAAATCACTAACAATCCTTTCTACTTAAATATTAATTTTCTTAAACTAGCTCTTAAATTGTTATACCACAATAATCAGGGGCAGTGTAATTTTTAAAAGTGTGGATCCACACGCTATCACGTATCGTTGTATATCACCCGTTAATATGCTACCATTATCCAGTATTAAATGGCATTATTTTCACATTGTTATCTAAAAATCATGTAAGAGTTTCATACTCTTGACCTCGAGTTTTGTATAATACAAAATAGTTCACTACTACATCATTTTTTTGTATTATGAGTCTGTTTTCAAATATTATACCTTTTCCTTCCAATAAAGTAGAACATTAACTACCACCACTCTAATCACATAACGAATGTTAACAAAGTAACCAAATTTTTAAAAAAAGAAACAGACAAAAGTCGTATCTATGATTAGTTATAAACTTCATTATCTGACATATAAATTTGGTGGGATACTCCACCTGTCACCAATTGATTTTGAAAATAAAATTCCATATGAACTTATGTGTGATCATACTCTCCTCCACTATAAGTGTACAGGTCCAATAAAGTTTATAAGTAGTTGATGTCATCTAACTGAGAAGTTGAAAAGTATGATCTAGTAATGTTTTTTATATGAGTTAGCATAATCAAAATTCCGTTGATTTTTTTGGTTTTTTTTAAAGTAGGTAAGGTAAGATGTATTATAGCTTTCATAAACAAGACATTCTTCAACCTGATCAAAGCTTGAACACCAAGAACAAACATGACATCGAACTGTTAGTGCTAGTAACCGGGTAACAAGAAGACAACAAGATCAACAACGAAATCCTCTACACGTGTTGGGAAACACTTTTCTTATAGCAATATTCTGCCTCTATATGAAGCATGGGTTACACGGAATTCACTTTCGAGATACAAAGAACAATAAGAGTCGCACTCGTATGAATCTTGTCATATGAGAACAAATGTGGTGTGGTTAAGTTTGATGATAATTGAGAAAGAATGCTTGAGTGCTTTTGAGAGAGAAGAAGAAAATAATGATCTTCTGTCTACTTTCATCAAGAGGAAACCTCCTTTCCTCTTATTAACTTTGTTAATCATGGATAACTGCACAAAGACATAAATCATCAATCACAGACGTAAACAAAGCATCAGTTTTGCTAGTCGTGAACCAAAAATTGGAGAAGCAGGGAGCCCATCGCACCCCCGCGACAAGTGGCATCCACTTCCTCCTATGTTTGCTAGCTTGCTAGCTTCTTACACTTGAAGCTACATGTCTTTAGGCTTATTCCAAATCATATTTAGATAACAACTAGAACTCTAACATTACATAGAGAGCGACACCATAACCAAGTTACTTAATGTACCGCTACATGAAATCTATATACCAAATGCTCTAAATATTCAACACGAACTTGATTATTGGATAAGAGAAAATGGTGAATTGTTGGTGCTTTGAGTGTAAGGGTTCAAGTAGTGATGGATTCATTCACAATGGATTGACCGGATCCAACTGGTTGGAAATTCGTTCTTCTTTCCCCATCTTATTTGGCTATATTTCCTCCTTTTTTGTACGTTGCACCGATTTTTCTAGTTTTCTCTTTATTTTGCTTTACTCTATTTTCCTCTTCCTTCTATCGCTTTTCCTCTTTTTTTAAAAACACTAATGTGTGGCCCAAATGACGCCCAAAATTTATATGTTGAGTATTGTTTTTTGAAAGATACAAAGAAAAATCTTATGGGATCCTTCTCTTAATAGTTACCCATGATTTATATGTTGAGTATTTCAAATATCGGGCTCCATGTGGACATCAATGAAATGAAAAGACTTAATTCTGTGATTGATTTGATGCCCTAATTTGAAGATGTAACTTGCAATTGATACGCTTCATTGAAGATATGCGTTATTATGACTGAAATACACACATGTATAACATATATATTTGCAATTCAGTGACTCACTGAAAGCAAGAAGATTACATCAGGATATCATTCCATTTATTTCATGTTAATGTTATTACAGTACTAGGACAATTTAAGATTATCAAGGACAAAATGTAACCCTATAGTTTGTACCAGAAGGACAAGTAAAGGTGCTAGTAGCATCATCTCTTGGGTAACTATATGCCTCAGGACATTTACCCTTAAAGTACATGGAGTATTTAGTTGGGCCGCAGTTGCCAGAATTACAGCAGTAATAATCAGTTCTGAACACGGTGCAAGGGTTGTTACACCCACCATTGGTCCGAAGCGGAGCCGGGCATTGCCCGTTAACATCAGCCGTGCAAGAAGGCCCTCTACTGCACCCACCTTCAGGCAAGAAACTCATGGCACATTAAACCCATCAACCAATTATATGTCAAAGAAATCCAAGTTATTGAATTGTCTTAAGGCATATTCAGCTAAGGTATTAGGGGGTGTCCCATAACTTGTGCATTCGAGTAGCCCACCGCAGTCTCCTGTGGTGCACCGGAGCCCATTCGATCCTGTGACTGTGCACCCAGTACGGGCCCAAATGCGGGCTCCGGTTTGGCCAGGATTGGCAGTGACAATCCACGAGTCACCTGGGTTCATTTGTCGACCACCACCGGGTACCGCAACACCCCATATAGTGTAGGGGCAGTTGTTTCTTACTGTGAAGGTGATTGCATGAGAGGGTGTGGAGATTAGGGGAAGCTAGGGCTAGGATAAGGCAGAAAATGGGGAGGGATTTCAAGTGTCTCATCTTGGAAGGCTTGTAGGAAAGTATTTTGAGTTTAGATTGGTTGGTGCAGTGAGTTTCTGTGTTGAGATGGTTTGGTTTATATAGTAAAATAAAAACTTATTTATTATACATGCGGTTGTACCTTTGGTATGCTACGTACATCCAAAGCAATATGTATTCAGTTGCTTATATATTATCGAAAACTCTCCTAATTTACCTATTTACTCATGTAGAACTTTCAAAATGAGTAAAGGACCTTATAAAGGTAGCTTGAGGCATATGCATATTTTGTAGAAAATTGATATCCTAGCCCCCTCTTTATGTAGTTACTGGCAAGGCGGAGAGAGGGGGGCAGTTGGAGGCCGTCATCTTCACACGGTCAGTTTTTTATAAAGTATATATAGAATTTAATATAGTAGGTTTTTAACCAAAAATAGAGTAATGACTCATGAAACCTAGATTCAGATTTCCATACCAACTTTTTTTCTCCCTTTCGGTTACCGGTAAAAGTCACTTTCTAATTAGGAATACTCTAAAGTGTAATCAAGATCTAGAATATAACAATGATTATATAAAACAATATTATCATAAATTTATAAAACAAATTATATCATTACAATCCCACTAGAATGAACAAACAAGATTAAAATAATATAAAAAAGCAAAATAAAAAACAAAAGAAGTTTATTGACACTCAACTTGGAGCACTAGACTACTCTCTCGTCCGGACATAACAAACATAAGTCCAATCTTCTTCGACAGCCTTTCACTCTTTTCCTTCACATGTGCGTGCATTCACTGGAGACCCACGACGCATCCTCGAGCTCCTAGTCGTGTTAGGCTTGTTGGATTCGCACATACCCTATAGTTGGATTTTTCGTGTAGGCCGCTTTCTAGAAGGCAAAACTCTCCAGAAGGGATACTATAACTGTTTAAACTGTTGGCGATTTTTGAGCTAACCAAACAATTTGTCAAGTTTTGAAAGAGAGGAATGGAAAAATTCATCATTATTCATAGAAAAGGAGGCACAATGTTCGAATCTTCTCAAAAGATCTTTATCTAATTGTAGCGTTTGCACAAGTGAAAACTACTAGACTCCAACAAGGTGGACTGAGATATAAGAAACCCATATAATCAACTTCTTTTATTAGTGGTGTGACAATTAAGGTTTCGAAATCCTATTAAATCCTATAGGGCAGGGGAATCATTACTTTACACAACTTCTTTACCTATGGATAATTGAATTTATTAGTGGTGTGACAATTAAGGTTTTGAAATCCTATTAAATCCTATAGGGCAGGGGAATCATTACTTTACACAACATGAAATTGTAAGTATCATAAGTAATATGAAATGGAGGAAATATTAAACGACCCAAGCCGCCCAACTATACATAATTGGATATATTCATAGTCCAAGTATTGCCTTCGAATTGAAAAATGATATTGAGAACCTAGCAACGACACACCTGATATTTATCTGGAATTACTTACGGTCGGAAAACAATATAAGAATTCCTTCACTTGTAATTAATTTTTCTACTTTAACTTTTACATTGGCCGATGTACGACTTTGACTATCAAAATCTTTAATTATCTATCATGAAAATTAGAAGAAAAACAAATTACAAACAAACTTCAAGTCAAATTCAATGACATTTTAGATAATAACATGCGGTTCTAGCTAAATAGTATTAATAAAAACACATAAACACATGTGGTCAAAGTATAATAAGTAAACAACGTTGAAATTCAAAGTAAAATAACGTTTTTTTTTATATATATAAAGGTAAGGAGAAAAGAGAGATAGTTAGGAAACTCTCCGCTCGAGGGGAATCCCTAACATATCGTTACAAAGTATTTTTGACAGATCTGACCCATGCCAGTCCGTAATACAAAAAGAGTCTAAAACTAAATGACCCGCATTAGCAATCCAGTCTGCTGCTTGGTTTCCTTCTCTGAAAACATGTGCAATCTGAAACTCTTGGAATGCTCTGAGGTTGATTTTTGTGCCTTCAATAATGTTGTCAATCTACCACGGAGTAGACCAAATGCCATTGATTGCATTTATGACCAGCAAGTTGTCGCCTTCAATTAGAATAGAAGAATGTCGGAACATTAGGGCTTTAAGAACACCCTTATGAAGCACAGTAGCTTCTGCTGTAAGGACAATCGTGTTGCCTAAGTTGTGGGCTTCAGCTGCTAGGACTGTACCCTCGTGATCTCTAATGATAAAGCCTGTTGTTGCATTATTTTGCTTAACGGAGCCATCGAAATTGAGCTTTATGAAGCCCACAGGAGGGGGGACCAGTTGACGAGAATGGAATGAGGAGACGCCTTCTTAGGTACCTGGGGGTGGGGGAATCCATATGGGTAGGGGACAAAGCGAATTCGTCGAAATGGAGTCGCATCTTCCATTCGTGCGATAGTAATCTTGCACGATGGTAGATTCTGAGTATCCTCAAACTTCTGGTGTTGAAGATAATGCCATTTCGCTCCTTCCAAATGCTCCATAAGAGGAAGGTAAGCTTCGCAGCCAGACCTTTATCCTTCAATTGTTTTCTATAAAGCTCTTTGACAGTATGGTTGTCAATAGAGCAGCCCAACCAATATTTCACCTCTGGGAGTGCCCATAAGGTTGCCACCTTGTGGCAATTGAGAAAGAGATGGTCTATTGTTTCTGGGCATGAAACATCACAGATGGAGCACGTTTCAATTAGGATAATCTGTCTTTTAAACAAAATAGCACGCACACTGATCGCATTATGAAGAACTTGCCATAAGAAGATCTGGAGCTTTGGAGGTAAATGAAGTTTCCAAATCTGACGAATGTCCCATTTGGGGGTGTCAGGACTGATGTTATGTGCCAACCAGTTTGCTGATTTGACCGTGAAATCTCCATGGGAAGACATACCCCAAATGGGTGTACCTATATCAATATTTTGAGTAAGAGTTATTCCACGTACCTTTGCTATTAGATTGTGAGGTAAAATTGTACCTAACTTTTCAAAATTCCATTTTCTATCATTGGTGATGAAGGCGTCCAAGCACAAGTCAGTATCTATATTATTAGGGTCAAGTCTTAGAAGTTCGAATAGAGATTGGTTGGTTAACCAATTATCTAACCAGAATAAAATGGTTGAACCATCTCCTATTTTCCATCGAATCCCTTTTCTCAAGATGTCACGCTGTTCCATAATTTTCCTCCAGATGGTGGAATGGGACAGTTTTGGCATGTATTGAAATAGGGAGCAGTTTTTCAGATATTTCTGGCGTACTATGGTGGCTCATAAATTCCCAGGATCTGAAAGGACTTTCCATGCTAGTTTAGCCAGGAAGGCCCTGTTCAGAGGAAGGGTTTTTCGAAGCCCTAGCCCTCCTATGCTCTTAGGGGAGCAGATTTTATCCCACGCTATGAGCGGGATCCCCTCTTTTCCCGGCCCCCGATTCCAGAAAAATTTTCTATGAATGGAATCAGTAGATGATGCAGAGTTTGTCTGAAGCATAGTTACTGCACTTGCAACGTATAAGAAATAGAATGTGTATCATGTATGAAGCTACCATCAATATTTTAAATAATTGACATTCAAAGTATTCCCTCGGTTTCATTATGATCTACCTTCTTTTTGTTTTCATTCATCCTTTTGAGTTCTATCTACTTCTACTTTATTCTTAAAATGACAAAGATTTATTCCCTTTTCACATTACTTTACCAACTTTTTGAGCTCACATAATTCTACACTCTCTCACAAGCACATTAGCTCTCCTATTTAAATAAACAAAAGGGACTCACTCAGTTACTTGTACACAATCTGTCCTTTTTGCTTTGATTTTTGTAGTAATAGTAAATGGGTAGAACATTATGCTAAGGAGGGAGTAATGTAGATTTGATATGTAGTATTTACTTATAGTTTTTAAATGCATTTAAATTATAATTTAGAGCATTTAGATTCATAATTATATGGATTACTTAAATTGTGCTCTACTACTCTCCGTTTGCTTATTTTGACGATTTTCAGGTTATTTTGATGCAAATGGATTGTGGTCATCTAAAATCGAGCCTATTAATCATAAAGAATGCACATTACTTGCAAAAGGGTCATAATGCAGCCATTTGGGACAATTTTGAGTTAGCATGAAGCAAAACGTTAGTGAAAGAAGTGCCAGATTGACACATCTTCACCATTTTGCTCATAACTTTTAATAGAAAATTGATGATTTATTAAGAAATTCCAGTTGAGTTAGAAAGTGTATATCTTGTCATTGATAGTAGTATTAGGTAAGACCCATACAAACATGCATACATTACAGAGAGAAATAAATAGTACTTCTTCCGTAACAATATAAACGCAACAATTGTATTTTTAACACTATGCACAGTTTTAACTTTGACAGTAATTTGTGACTACTAAATAAGGAAAATATAATCATGCGGGGTCTCGTTGGATTCGTCTCAACTTGTAATTTTTTATGATCTAATGTTTACAGTTTTTACAAATACATAATTAGACATATTAATCTAAAAAAATTTGTCTTGACATGCGTGCCCAAAAAACGATCGAATATTATTGCAACGTTAACTTAGATCTTTTCAATCAAATTCAAAACATACAATTGGGAGGTCCGCCAAAAAATATATAATGATACCAATCTACTACTTCACCATCGCTAGGGTAATCTCCATACACAACCTCATAACATTTAGGCTTAGTTAAGTACAATTGTAGATCCTTTTCAGCTGGAAAACCTTGTGGAGCATACAATTGAAGTTGCTTCATAAGGGCAGCTCTTCTGTATTGTTCCATTGCTAAATGGCCACTTCCCATTCCAGGTGTAGCTTCATTTATTGGGGTTTGAATTTCTCCTCCCCAACCTGCTCTTGTTGCTCCATTTGTTAATGTTGTGAACAACTCCTTAGGCCAATATCCCACATTCTCTTTTTCATATAAGAGCCACCAATTCTTTGTCTCTACATCCTGTGTCATAGTTTTGTAAATTCGAGATTAATAATTTTCTTAAGAAAAGCGCAATATAACTATATCGTTACGGTCCAGGTAAATGATGCAACAAATCTCATAAAATCTAAACCATCTACACTATACATATATTTTAAAAGTGTTCCTCTTTAAAGGCATTCTGCTACGTACGTCATGTATCATCTACTTCCTATGAGATATATATGAATTTTCCACATGTGTGTTAGACGACAAATTTTTAGGCTGACTTTGGTAACATCTACATTCAATGTATGTAATGGACTAAACTTCTTTCGTTGTTAAATAGTTGTAATACTTTAACTTTCATGATTTTCATTCATTTACGTACAACTTTGATGGTTAATAATAGTACAATGAATTTAAATCATCTATGGACTATGGTATACGAAAAAGTTACTTTTACAAGACTATAAGTTACATGTCATATTGTCATCTACTACTTACGGATGCTGAGTTTTTCATTCCTGATATGAGTATGACATTATAGTATCTGCAAATGTACCCCGTATAGAGCAAAGATGAGTAAAAATATAATTACCTGTCGTACAGTAAGGTCTACAAAATATTGATTGCCCAGATGGATTGAAATTGGACCTAATATTTGGCCAAGGGCGACATGTTTACTAGTTTGTACGAAACCTGGACACAAAGCATTGTAACAACCTGTGCTCTTCCCACTATCTTTCTGCAAATATTACACATATGGAAAGTTAAATTAATATTTAGAGAAATTTGCCAAAAAGGACCTTCAAAAAAAAATATTTTGTGAGAAGGGACCTTTAAAAAAAAATTGGCTTTTAAAGGCCAAAAACAAAAAAAAGTTTGTGAGGAGGGACCTTATTTGCTAATTAACCACTAATTATATATTAAATATAATTAAACAAAATTATACCTAAAAAAATTTTTCCCCCTCTCTCCTCTACCATAACCACCACCAGCAGACCATCACCCCCATCTCTCTCCTCTTTCCACTACCACCGCCGCCCTAGCCATCCCCCTGTTCGAACCCCCTAACCCTCTAATTCGAACCCAACACCCCACTGCAGCCATTAAGCAGCCACCACAAACACCACCCTACAAAACCGCAAAACACCGAGCAATTCAGCCTTCATAAACCAAGCATAATCAAGCGGTTGGGCGTTCGAAGCGGTGGGGCGTGGTTTAGTGGCTGTGGTGGGGCATGGGGTGCGAACAAGGGTTCGAATGGGGTAGTTGGGGGGTTTAGTGGCTGCGGTGGGGAGGGGTTTAATATATAGTTAGTGTTTAATTAGGTGTTAATTAGCAAATAAGGTCCCTCCTCACAAACTTTTTTTGTTTTTGGCCTTTAAAAGCCAAATTTTTTTTAAAGGTCCCTTCTCACAAAATGTTTTTTTTGAAGGTCCTCTTTGGCAAATTTCCCTAATATTTAAGACCCAACTTAAAAATTCTTTTATTTGTATACTTGTGAACAAATCAACTTTTTAAGAATAAATTACATGCAAATTACAACTAATTTGGGCAATAAATTCGTGGGAATAACATATTTTGCGATATACGAAACAAATTTTTTAATATATATTGACTTACTGTCCAGTATGTGTATAGTCGAGTTGCGTGGTTCTTGTATAAACTAGGGTTTACCTGCAAAAGTTTCATTTGATAGAAGTGTAGTTAGACAAGGGAGGAAGTAAACCCACAAAATGACAAGATCTAGCAAAGTGGTACGCTAATTTTGACAATAGTACATCAAGTTTTTGGTATACATCCAATGATTATGAACATGAGATACTTACAGTTATTCAAAATTCATTACGAGTCATGAGTAAAAAAAAATAGCATTTGATGCACCTTTATCGTGATACACCAGATGGATGTTAAAAGTTGTAATTTCTTGTGTCTATTTTTTCCATCCAGCTACTAAAGAAAGGAATACAAACGTAACTATTAAGAATTAAAATTATAATTGTATAAAGTTTCAAGTTCTTTTAATTAATTACATAACTTAAGACATCAAATTGAAAGACAATTAGAATTTTCGAGGCCCCAAACTTCTTGAGACGGCCCTGTGTTGTACTTTAAAAAACCTTAGGCACCTTAATAAACGGCCTTGTAGTTTAACGAGTAACAAAGTTGAACATAGTAGATTAGTAGTAGCACTTACCGTCCAACCTATTACAATAGTGTTAGTATTTGAACCGTCATCACTTGCAACAAAAATGTTAGCATCACTATGTTGGTCTGGTTTCACCTCTGGACTCCACAGGTTAATTTTGCCAGCTGCTCCTGTGTTTTGAGTAGCTGTTACAAGAGCTGCAATCTGCAAACCCATTTCACATTGATTAAATTCATGTAGTTCGGCATAGCACCGCACCAGCACCCATGCACAACACCAGACCGTCAAGGGATGTGTTTTGCTTTTAGGCGGTCTCTTATAAGACCAACTCCCATAACAATAAGAAAGTATAGAATTAAGTGTAGAAAAAGTATTACTTCATTGCGCATTTGTGGAGGTTGAGCATCGATAGGGTAAGAAAAGTTGGTCCCGAACAAGGGTGGAAATTTCTTCATAGTAAGATCTTCCTCTTGGATCCTTTTGATGAGCACAGTTCCTCTTGGACATCTCATTCGCTTTGGTAGGGATTGTGATTCATTCAATCTTGAGCGCTTTGGAACCTTGAAGTTTGGTTTCATCTGCTCATATGTCAATTAATCAGAAACAATTTAAAAATTTCCTACAAGTATATCATATTCTTTTCGACTTAATTTTTGGCTAATTTCAAAAGATATAGAAAAAAGTAAGATAAGCAAGTTTTGTAGTAAACTGTCTAGTCACATGCTCACGGATAGTACATGATAAAACCAAAAGATTTTTAATTTAAAACATGCAAGATTTGAGCATAAAATAATGAAGTATATATAAGATTTTAAAGTGTTAGAATTTTAATTTAAACCGTTAAGCTATAAAGTTAGAACCTTAAATTTCAATTAAAAAAATTATAGGATCTATTTTATCTATAGACTGACTAAAATACAAGTCTTTACAAAGAATTAAAAAAAAAAGTTAAGGTTAAAATTGATAACAAAAGTTCAGAAAAGTTAAGGCAAAAGTTAGAGAAGTTTAGAAAATTAAGAGTTGTTTAAAAAAAGATCAAGGAAAAAAGGATAAGATAAAGTTCAGATTATATAAGTTGAATATAATAAGCTATTATTTTTAGACGAGGGAGGTAGAAAAAAAACCTGTATGGAATGGTTCTTCAACAAAGGATGATCAAATGAAAGTTGCTTGTCAATCTCCACACAGTCCAATATATCACCATGTTTTGTCTAACATGACAAAAATAGGTCAGATTAGAATATTAGATAACTATTCATTCCGTTCTCTAAATTTCTATCCTTTTTCCGTTTACGTGTGTCAACTAATGTTCTACACACTTTTACTTTAATTATAAAATGGAAAATTTTTATTCCATTTCGACGTTACTTTACCTTATTTTTTAGACCACATAATTTCATCTCTCTCATCGTCACATACTCTCTTTTTTTAAGACTCATTTACAACTCTCTCCTCTTTTCGTTATAGAAATAAAAAATGGAAAAATTGACTGTAATAAACCAAACTATGGCTGTTCCGCCGATAATAATCTCAACTATGAGTTATTACTGTATAATCCTAACTATGGGGGAGATCCGCCACAAATACAACAGTGACCTACATTAACTTATAATAACCGGTTACTTGGTCACATGAGGTGCACGTGACCTTATATGACAGTTTTTATTTTATTTTTTTATCTTTAATCTCCTACCCACCCCTCAGGCCCTCTCCCAACTCACTGCCACCGTCTCCCACCACCTATTCACCACCTCTCCCTTCCTCTTCCGGCAAACAACACCCGCTTCCTTATCAAAACTCACTGTGATTTATTGGTTCCTTCAAATATAATGCAACTTTCAACACGAAAGTTAATCATTCAAAAATGACTTTTGTATGTACATTACTCGCTTCGTCTTCCTCATTTCTCATGTAAATTGATCAAAAAAAAAAAAAAAAAAAAAACCGCACAGCAGACCTGGTTATTGGGGGGGGGGAGGGGGCGGGGCGGGCCAAAAGAGGGTCGGGTCAAAAAAGGTCGCCTACTAGCGGGTCGGACCAAAATGGGTAATGGGCCGATAGAGGGTCGATATTGGGCGGGCCGGTAAACGGTACACGGATAAGAAAAACAATAAACAAAGATAGCCAATAGTAAGAGTACATGATGCATATCTATCCATACATGTTATTTAATTTTTTTAAAATATTTTTTTTTTTTCCACAAAATTGTGGGCATCTTTGTTGGGCCCTATAATGACCCTCTGTCCAATAAAGACCCTACTTAATAAAGCTCTATAATCCAATAAAGATCCTATAAAATTAACCCTGACCCGTATGCCATTGGACTACCCGCCAATAACCAAAAAAAAAAAAGGTCTACCCCACAGACGAACAGCCTCATATAACCACTCTTCATCACTTACTCTCTCTTAACCCACAATCTGAACCACCATCTCAGTCGTCTGATTTCTCGTCCTCAAATCAACGGCCTTAAATTAGCCCATAAAATCAAGAAACGTTTCTCCATTGCAACAACCACTAACACCCATACCACACAGAGTACGGAGAGAAAAAAGCATCAAATTTTCTACCATGGCTCACTAAGAAAGAGAGAGATTTGAACACAAATAGAATAACAGCAAAAAGAGATAAATTTGTATCTACCCTCCATTAAAGCTCATATCTCCATGCTTTGACCTCTAAATTACGAGTTCCAAGAATGGTGGAACAAGCAGCAAAATGAAGTTCACAATCTCACCACAACACTATCTAGATGCGGACTCTTTGTCTTTGGGGTTGCAATTACCTCACAGTATCATTTCAATCAACAATGAAGGCAGAGAGGAGAAAGAAAAGAGGAGTTTTTGATTGGCTATTTAAGCACAAAACTTGGATTTAAGAAAAGTTGGAACTAGGAAATCAGTTAAGCACAAATTGTTTGCATTGATGTCGTTGGAACATGTTCTTAGAGCAATTTTCGAAAAATAAAATAAAATTGAATTCTGAAATATTCGAATTAACAAATCAATTTCGTTGCTGATTTTTTTTTTCTATCTTCAATTACATTTTTAGAATTTCGAAATGCTTAGTGTTTCTCTGTATTGATTTACCAGTGACTCAAATTCCAAACTCCTCTCCTTTTAAGTTTATACTTTTTTTTTTGTTGAACTGTTTATGTTTTGATTGGAAGGTGGCTAGCAAGAGGGTGGATTATGATGGCTGGCAGGTGTTTGGCAGGGGGGTAAGGGTGGTAGGAAGGAAGAAGATGGAGGTGGTCATGGATGGTAATGGTGGTGAGAGGAGATTTGAAGAAAAACAAAAAAAAAGAAATTAAATAAATTACTTGGTTAACAGGTTGCAAGTCAATTTGGTGTATTTATGATGGATGTGACTTATAGTTGGGATTATACAGGAATAACTCATAGTTTTGAGATTATTCTCCACCGAACGGTCATAGTTTGGATCATTCCAGACAATTTTTCCATAAAAATACTAGTAGCTAGGTAGAACATTAGAGAAGGGAGTGCATAAACCATCAAAGCTTTTTTAAGTAGGCAACTGTCTAAATGGTAATACCTGATAAACTTACTAATCGAACTGTTGAAATCATACTCCCTCTTTTTTTTTTCTTACACCTTTCACTTTTAATATTTGATGATACACAACTCTTAGAGGTCGTTTTGTTCAAGATATAGAATGAAAAGCGAATGAAAACAAATAAAGAAGGAGAATAGCAACAAGTCTAACAACAATGGTTACCTTAATTATTAATTAGGTGTTTAATTCAAGTCATAAAATGAAAATGGAATGGTAACCAAAACCAACAAGTAAGAGAGGGGAAGGTAAAAAATTGAAGGAGTTCATCACCGCCAAGTAATGGTAATGAAATGATGAATGGTCAAACCAAACAAGAAGAAAAGGAATTGATATCAATGCCGTTTCTTAAAGCCTAAAAATAGTGAATCAAATGACTCCTTAGATCTTTAACATGCATCACTGCTATATCCATTCGATCTGTCCTTTAACCTAACATGAGGTTTTCTTGTTGACTTACATGAGTAAATAAGATTTTCATAGATGCTTCGAACAACCGAAGTAAGAAACTAATCGAGGATTCTTTTTTTTTGAACAAGATACAAAAACAGTTTAGAAGACCCTTCTCTCAAGGGTGTATCCTAAACTAACTAATCGGGGCAATTAAAACTACAATAAAAAATTATTTTTGAATTTTAATATATACTTGAGTGCATACTGATACTTACCACAAAACTCTTAGTTGCAGGTTTGTTGATGAGAGCAAGTTGCCTTTTAGCCTCCAGTTTCTCATTTTGTGGCAGTGTAACTATTGATCCTTCAATATAAGTGACAACTAATAAAAGCAATAACATTGATAGAGGTATCTCCATTTAATTCTAATGGATGTTGGAAATGATTGAGGATGAACAATAAAGTAAGCTGAGTTCCTTGAGGAATGTAGATTTATGAAAACCTTAACATCTATTTAATCAATAAAATCTACACACTTTGTACATTGATACTCTCTCTGTTTGTTTTTATTTGTTACACTTTCCTTTTTACAACGTTTCTTTTTAATTGTTACACTTTCACTTTTATATTTGGTAAACTATCACATCTCTATATTCCATTTTCCTATACTTTTAGGCCCACTTGTTCTTTTATTTTTATATTAAACACCTAATCACCCCATACTTTTTACTTTTATAATATTATCTTTCATACTTTATTTATTCCCAAACAATCATTGGATAGATTCACAAATTTTCTTGGTTATCTCTCAAAATGAACTGTAACAATCAAAAATAAAAGGAAAGAGTACTATTTATATACTTTATTTTGACCATCATTTGTGATTTATAAGTAAAAAAGATACTCCCTCCGTTCCCATTTGATGTTCCCATTTTCCTTTTTGGGGTGTTTCTAAAAGTTCTTCCCACTTTGAATCTTTTCCATTTTAAGAACTTTTGTTTTCCCATCTTACCCTTCAACAACCAAATATTTACTACACTTTTTTACTTTTTGTCTTACACATGGGCCCACTTTAGAATCTTTTAATTCTCAATCACCCACTTTTCTTTCTCTCTCTTACTTTTTCAACAACAAAAAGTAGCAAAGTACACTTTATATAATATAAAAATTAAAGATTCTCATCCACCTCACTTTGCATTGGTTTTCCCCCATATTCCAAATGGGAACATCAAATGGGAACGGAGGGAGTATAATTTTAAAAAGTAACAGGTTTACATGGACAAATATTAAATATAAAGATTGTGTCCTTTTCTAGACATTTCTTTTCTTATCTAAATAAGGTAGATATGCTCAATTTAATTTTTATAATAAATATACATGATAGAATTTATATTCTATTATTCATTACTTTATTTTTTTTAATGTTGTTCCCTACTTTGAACTTGTTCAAGTAGTGAATGATACTCAAATTGGTCTGATTCTATTCACATTTGTGCAGGTTTCCCTTTCTGTTATATTAGACTAAATTAATAGAAATTCGGTTCAATGTAGACAAGTTTGGTCTATTTCAGTTGAGTTTAGTTTAACTTCATCTTCAATTTATTTAGAGGGGAATTTCTACATGGTAAAGCTGCATTTGGAGTTTTTAACTATTAAAAAAAATGATTTGCTAAATCAACACTTCACTTTGCAAAGTATCAAAAGTGACACCATTAAAGTTAGCAGTACAATATCTTTTTGCATTTTTTCTTTAATTAACATTTAAATAAAATTTAATTTTTCTGATTTAATATTTATAACTCTATTATTACCAATATTTTAGTGTTGATATCATTCTTAGTGTATGATTCATAATATTCTTTTTTTAAACAATAATACAGTTATTATCAATATTAATACTGTTATTATTAATATTAATAGTATTCTAATTAATATTATTACGAACACTATTTTAACTATAAAATGATTACAATATTATAGTGTATATAAATATTAATAATACTAACTATTATATCTCTATTTATATTATCATTACATATATTAATATTAATTTATTATATTATATTATATTGTTGATACTAATAAAAACATGTTAATATTAATATTATTTAATATAATTATATGGTTAAAACAATTATCATCAACACCAACATAATAATTATCATATTAGTTCTACATTATCAATAATATTACCACTAATGTAACTACTATTAAATTGGATAACTATAATTATTATTAATTATAGTTATGATATTATTAATTATGTTTTAACAATATATATTATATTAGTATTTCTATAATAATAGTATTAATATCATTAATAGTATTATGATTTTTTTAATTATTAATACATGAAAAATAAGCAGTTTGGTTCAAATTATTTTCGTCTGAAAGAACTAAAGAACAAGGCCTATCTCTTTCTCTTGACAATACTAGACCTAATTTTCCATTATCTTTGTAAAATATTTTTTTGTTCCAATATAAATGCAACACTTTGACTGACGCATTAGACGATGTAGAACTTTCACAATCATAATATCTAATAATCTTTTAGTAAAAAGAATGAGAAGTTGACATGTTGAAAGATATGCATTTTTGTTTCTATATATTAGTAAAAAGTCAAAAGTAAACATGTAATTAGTGTAAAAATCAAAGTTTATTCACACTTGCTAATACATAAACTTTGACCAATTAAAATCACTAATAATCTGTTTGTAAAACAAATAAAAATATTGATGTATCAAAGATACACATTGAGATAGAAGTGTCTTATATACTAACTTTTTATTTTTACATATTAATCAAGTTAGCATATGTGTATAGTTAAAATTCAAAGTATTGCATTTATATTTAGAACAAAATAAATGGCTATAAAACTCGTGCCATGTTGTTTTATCACTGTTTAATATCTCACTAACATGGAGGGTCGGGAGCTACATAGACAAAAATATTTTAACAAGATGCAATTGTTTTGGACTTTCTTTTCTTATCCAAATGAGGTAGATAATCTATATAATTCAAAAAACTATTTCATGCCAAAAGTAATCAAATATAAAAATATTTGCTAGACTTCAAATTAAATTACTCATTACTTTTATACTTCCTTTATTTCTTTGATTTGAATAGTTTCTCTTTATCATGTTTGTCAAAATAAGCTTCAATTATTTAATTTACTAGCATTATATGCACGCGATGTGTGCTTCGTGTGAAATAGTAATATGTAAGGATTGGAGAAACTACATCGTAATTTCTCCAATGAAGTGAAAGAGTAATTGTTAAGTTTTAGTTATTTTGTTTATTAGAGGGTGTAATTGTAACCTCAAAGGGGGTGTTTGTTTAAGGGGATTAGAGGGAGGGATTGAGATTATATATCTCAATGGGTAGAATTCCCTGTTTGTTTGGAGGGATTGGGAGTTTTGAGGGGGTTTGGGAGTGTGATTAAATACCCCCTAATCCCACCAAAATAAGACATAGGAGGGGGCAGGTATTAGGGGGTGGGATTAAATTTTAAAATAAAATGACCCATTTACCCTTAATGAAAAGAAAGAAGGTGGAGGATTAGTAAGGGTATTGAAGTAAAATCATAGTTTAATCCCAATCAATTCCCAACTCATACCAAACAAGGGATAAACTTTATTTTATCCTTATCACACCCATTAATTCCCAATCCACATCCCTCCTTCTAATCCCCGAACTCCCATTCCCAAATACCAAATGCCCCGAAAAGAGTTTAGATAGTGAAATAATTTAAATACATTAAAAAAATTGTAATAAATATTAGAGAGTAGATTAGCAATAGTGATTTATAAACAAAACGCCAAAAAAAACAAATAATAAATGATTAATGGAATATGTCATTAGCATCATCACTCATGAGTAAAAAAAAATACATCATCCCTCTCCCTCTACTACTTTCTCACTCATTCTAAAATAATGTATCATGTTTCGTGATCAATTTGATCAAATGCACCCTTACTCATGAGCAATCAATCAACTACTCATGCATTTGAAAATAGAAAAATTCAAAAGTATACAAAAATATAGCAAAGTGTGTGTCTATTTGTAGATCTCAAGAAACTTTAACCATTGACATTTTTTAAAATTGTTTTTACTTTGTAGATTTTTAGATATTTTAGTTTGAAGTTTTAAACATTTGTTGCTAAAAAAACTGAGGACTAAAATTTGATTAAAACTTAATTCCTTAATAACTTCATTGATTTATATTATTTTATTTTTATTTTCTTAATTTTGGTGTCCACCCCCTCTTCCCTTATAGTATAAAGATAATGCAATTTTTTATCGCTATATTTGAAATCCTTGATCAAAGTGTATTTCCCTATTTATAATATTTTGTTTTATTGAATTATGGAAATATTTTTTGATTAATATTTGTTTATTACATAAGCCAGGGGTAGTGGTGTCATTTCATGTTGACACCAATCACCACCCCTCCCGTTGGCGCATATAAAAATAGCCTTATATGCACGCGCTGCGTATTTCGTGTGAAAGAGTAATATGTAAGGATTGAAGAAACTAAATCGTAAATTCTCCAGTGAAGTGTATACATAGTTTTCATACTTTTAAAAGAAATTGTTAAGTTTTAGTTATTTTATTTTTTAGAGGGTGTAAATGTAACCCCAGAAGAGTTTAGATAGTGAAATAATTTAAATACATTAAAAAAGTGTAATAAATATTAAAGAGCAGATTAGCAATAGTGATTTAAAAACAAAACACCAAAAAAAAATAATCTTATAAATGATTAATGGAATATGTCATTAGCATCATCACTCATGAGTAAAAAAAAAAACATCATCCCTCTCCCTCTACCACTTTCTCACTCATTCTAAAATACTTTATCATGTTTCGTGATCAATTTGATCAAATGCACCCCTACTCATGATCAATCAATCAACTACTCATGCATTTGAAAATAGAAATATTCAAAAGTATATAAAAATATAGCAAAGTGGGTGTCTATTTGTAGATATCAAGAAACTTTAACCATTGACAATTTTTTAAAATTGTTTTCACTTTGTAGATTTTTAGATATTTTAATTAGTTTGAAGTTTTAAACATTTGTTGCTAAAAAACCGAGGGCTAAAATTGGAAATAAAACTTAATTCCTTAATAACTTCATTGATTTATTTTATTTTCTTTTTCTTTTCTTAATTTTGGTGTCCACCCCCCCTCTTCCCTTATAGTATAGAGATGTATTGGATTATCAATAAGAAACTTTATTACAAGTCTGATATATTATGAAAATATAGTGACATGAATCTAAAAGATTTTAAACGACCACAGTTCGTTTTTCCTTATTATAAACCACAACATATAGCCAAAGTAAAGTATGTGAATAATGTCAAAAGTTCAACAACAATCATCTAAAAGAAAGAAGCGGAAGTATTGTCTATCTATTGTACTTCAATTTTTTTTTTTCAATTTAATGAATGAATGCTCAAATTTTTGTCGAAGATTTTGTACACATGTGTGCACGACTTGCACGTTCACCAGCTACTTTCTTTCTTTCTTATCGATGGTAAACCAATTTTCAGTTCCTTTCAATTGTTCCCGTCTTTAAATAACTTTTTGTTTTTCCGTTTCCATCCGTTCTTTGAAAATCTTCTTGACTACGTTTACTCTGTAGTTTACTCTGCTTCGAAATTGGTATACACTTTTTCCCTCTCCCCTTCATCCATATAGGTTTCGTTGCTTAATTCAAAGGTCAATGTAAACTAAAAGTTCGGTATGATCTTTATACATTTTTTTTTTACTATTAATGGACTATGAGCCATTTAAATTGAACATTTACGAAATATTCTAACACTTATGGATTAAATGAGCCCATGTAACTTCTAATAGTCAAGTTCAATATTGTATAATAAAGACAAGTTGGGATGTAAATAAGTCGAAACTCTTGGTGAATACTCGGGCTTGAACTCGATTAAAGCTAATATTTATTCGTTTCTTTGCTAAAGAGTTTAAATAAATTTTGGAGCTCGATTCATGAACAAGTTTGAGCATGAACATAGTAATACTCGTTTACTTATGCTCATCAACAACGTAACTCGTTTATATATGTTCATGAACAAGCTCGCATATGCACCAAAGAGGTCGTCATTTATGTTCATGAACATCCTTGTTTAACAATCAATAAAAAGCTCCTCTACTTCATTTCAATGTTTGTGAAGAAAGTTTATTTAGACGTTTATGAACAAAACTTCATCTAAATGTCTATGAACAGAATCTCATTTAGACATTTAATAGTAGAAGCTCGTTTGATGTTTATGAAAAAAAGCTTGTTTACGTACAAAAGCTCATTTGCATTGTGAACTAAAGCTCGTTTATCAGCTCGACTCAATTAATAAACAAACCGATCTTGAACATAATATTTCTTAACTCACCGACCCTGAACATATCTTGAAGCCTAAAGGAAAACTCGATCTTAAGCTCAAGCTCGTTGAATTGAAAATGAACAGGGTTGTACTTGGCTAAACTCAGCTAATTTATACCCCTAAAGGCACGTACCCAAGTAAGGCTTGGCTCATTCAGTAAGTTTCTTACCTCATTTCTACAGCATGGAGTTCAAATCTTGTAAAATAAAGGCTTTTCTGGGGATAAACTCCTTTACTTTCCCTCTACTTCTAAGTGTCTGAACCACGATTGCGGTCAGTCTTGCTACCTCTTTAGTTGCATTCTGTTTGAGAACTTTCATTAGATTATGCCCGCAAATACTAGCTAGAACACGTCCTTCGCCTTGCTAGTAATAAAGAAATAAAGATAAAGGCAAACAATTATCACCAAACATTACATAAGGATAAAGGGATGTACATAATCAGTTTTCTACAAAATACAATATCCTCAATTTTCAATATAAGTTAGTTACTAATCCCGTTACCTCAAAAAATCTGATTTATTTTCTTTTATGCTATCTTCAAGTTGACAACTTTAACCAGCAGTATCTTTAGTTAAATTAAAAAGTTTAAAATCTTCATATATAAGAAATAAACATTAAGACTTCCAACAAGTGACATAATTTTATTTCTAATGCAAAAACCTGATCAAATTTAATGAGATATGTGAAAGGAATAAGGGTTTTGGAACGAAGGTGGTGATCAAAGTCGTGCCATCCAGGGTAAATCGGACGCAAACTGACTGGTTTTGAACAAGATTTTATGGCTCGAATTCAGGCAAAAAACGAGTTTGCACATGGATTATAGGCCCGTGTCATTGGAAGCTCCAACCAAATATGAGGCCTGATTTTAAGGACTTCGAAAACAAACAGATTAGGCTCACAATTTGGACGGGAAATTTCAAGTTCCTATCTGATAGATGTAAACAGTTTATCTATCAAATAGGAATGCACTACACTTTCTAAGAAAATATATTAGGTTTTCTATTAAAAATTTTCAAATTCTATAATAAACTACTTTTTATAAGAAAATATATTGTTTTAAACTATATATAAATATACTACATTATTCATAAAATATATTACCTTAATATATAAATATACCACATTTTTATAATACACAAATTGATATATGCCCAGTCCCTATCTATCAGATAGGAACTGGGCAACCCTCCAATTTGGAGAAATTTTTTTTTGTCTTATAATAGTATAGTACTCCCTCCGTCCTATATTACTTGATACATTTGACCGGCACAGAGTTTTAAGAGTGATATTTGACTTGATTATTTTGTAATGAGTAGTTAGTTGTTAATATTATTTAAGTCTATAAAGTACAATGTGGGACAAATGTGGGCCATAGGGTATTGCAAAAGTAAAATAAAAAGCAAAAAAGAAAGAGAATGCAAAAGTTGGACCATGCCATTTTTAAAAGTATATCAAGTAATATGAAACGGATGAACATACAAAATATATCAAGTAATATAGGACGGAGGGAATACTTAGTTATGAAGTGGGAAATGAGGTAAGAAAAATGTGTAACTCTATCAAATAGAAATATACATTTGTTTTTGTCCAAATCTATAGGCCCAAAAATTAAAGAATAATAAAAAGAAGATCTGCTCCACGCTTATGAGTAATGGGCCGAAATCAACACAGGAATTCAAATCAGAAATTCAATTAGGTTCCCCCAAAACCTTTTGGAATCAAACCAAAATCATATGAAATACATGTTTATATTTCTGGGTTTTGCGAATTTATAATCAAAAGCAAATTAAATTAAAAATGATGAAATTATGGCCTTTTACCAGAAATGGAGCATCTGGGTTTTCAGCTGCCTCAACTGCCAAAGAAGTTACTGAAGCCATTGATGCAAATGGCGTCACTGCTGTTGTTACTGGTATTCTTTTCATCTTTTATATTAATTTTCAATTCTAATCGAATTTAATGCATTTATTCAATATGTGTATAGCATCATCCAATTTCCAGTTTCCCTATGTTTAAATTATATTTTATATAGTGATTACTTGTAAATATGATATTGTTGGATTACTACCAATTATATTTGTTTTGGTGGAAAACCATTTTCTTGGAAAATGATTTTCCTCCCTCTTTCATTTTCCTTTGTTTGTTTTGGTAAGGGGTGGAAAACAATTTTCCTAAAGGTGGAAAATGTTTTCATTTTGTAAACAAGGTATGCCACATTTTCCTCTCCACTCCTTACTCCTCTTGATTCTCTTCTTCTCATCTTTCCTTCTCTTTTGCTTCATTTACCTTTTCCCCCTAAGTTTTCCTCTATTCAAACAAACGAAGGAAAACTTTTTCTAAAATCATATTTTCCATTGAATATTGTTTTCCTTGAAAAGTGATTTTCCATGAAAATTGTTTTCCATTAAAACAAACGGACCCTAAGTAATGATGTTACAGCTGATATTATACTCAGATTTTCAACTTTTAGTAAAGACTGAAGAGTGTGCTTAAATGAATTATAACACCCTTTATTGTTGTGCACACTAATGTCACGGGAAAAGCCAAAGACCTATCTGATAGATGTGAACAGTAACATCTATTAGATAGGTCTGTACTACATTTTAAAAAAAATATACTACAATTTTTTCTTGTATTACAATTTTCAGAAACTATACTACTCCAAACTATATATAAATATACTATATTACGTGAAAAATATACTACATAAATATATAAGTGTACTACATTTTTTAAAAAATAGTTTGATATGTGCCTAGCTCCCACCTATCTGATATGTACTAGGCAGCCCTCGTAATGTCACAGTAGATTGATAAAAAAAATGAGTTTGCTGGTTGGGTGGATTTCTATTAACATTGAACATATTGAATTAATGATCTTTATGCAAAGAATGTATTGAATAAAAGCTGGAGTTTGAGCACTTGGATAGCTGAGATGACTGAAACAAGTCTTTAAGCCATACTGCTCATGGACTTTTGTGCACGAATTGGGTTTTATCGAGCTAATTTGCCAAATGTATTTGAAAATAGTGACATTGTAAATTATAAGTTTGAGGTTTTGTTCTATATTTATGCTATGTTTTATGTATTTATTTGTAATCTTAAGTTTGTGGGCATCCTTCGTATACTGATCCGATGTGATCTTTTAGTTGTTTCTCAAGTAAAGTTTTGATCTTTTTCTGAATCGAAATTGTGTTTGCTCTCTCTTGGACCATTATGGGAAGAGAATCCCAACATTTAGGTTTATTGATTCGGTAGTTGTGTTTACAAGATGGAGTTTTTGGAAGAGTTAATGACAAAACCATCTAGTTACTTATATGCTAAGTGATGAGTTGAAGAGATTATTACTAAAAACTTTCTAACAAGCACTAATTTCTTACTCACACGTCACATGGTTGTAACAATAGTTGAAGCATACATCATCCTCAACAACCCCGTCAAATTGGGATAATTGGAATTCATTTTCATTTTGAACTTCTTGACACGGAACCCGCACTGTGTGGAGATTTGGATAAGTTTTTGAGTAGAATGGCCCATTACTAACCAAGTAGGGATTCAACTAGAGGATGATGCTTCTTCAACTAGACTTGACTAGGGTGCTAGCATTCTTCCTTACCGATTTGAGATGTCCAACGCTCTCCCTTCAAACTTGGAAGCTAGGGGCGGAAAAGCGTGCCAAATGTGGAAAAGGAAAACATAAGAATCCAATCACCAAGATGTTATGAGATGGGAAGAGAAGTGAACTGGAAAGAGATTTTGGAATCATTGGTAAGAAGTGTATGTATGAATGAAAAGGAAAGCTGAAGAAATATCAGATTCTCCATTATGTGGCTCATAAAAATGAGCAATAAAGGTGTATAAAACAAAATTTTGACAAGGACAAAGTTCAAAAATGATATGATAAACGATCACAAAGTGTGAAGTTGCGAAATGAGTTTTTAAGAGAGTGAAAAGGAACATGTTAGAAACGGGTCATAGACAATGATCACGGAGTTGAGCTCATAATCAATCTTATAATTGAATAAGGGTCACAAAAGCAACATGATCTCATAAAGAATCAAAACTCTCTAGCGACAAAGTGTACTGCAGTCACAAAAAGTTGATTGAATAACAACAAAAATCAAATGGAATCATGTTACTAAAAGATATATGGATGGAGAAGGTAATTTCAAGAACTGAAACAGTTATGAAATCAGAAATAAGAACGGCAGAAAAAAGTTTGAGAGATAAGTATCATTTTAGGTAGAAATGAGTTGAGGAAGTTCGGTTGGGAAACAACAAAATTAGAATCATGGCAGAAAGTGTGTTTAGAATTGATCAATCAATAAAGAGAATTCACAAAGATAAAATGAATCATAGAATTTGTGTTTAGAATTTTGGTTGAGAAACAACAATCAAAATAAAGCAAGAATTCTAGACTGGGTCTCGCAAAGGATCATTAATGATCACACAGGTTAACAAAATTAGAAGTTTGAAAATAAATTATCACAGATCACAAAACTGATATATTCCTACTAGATCGAGCTTCCCAATCATCTTGATTGCTTAATTCCTATCTTGGATTTGAGTATTGGTGTTGGGGGGGGGGGGGGGTTTCTGCTTCATGCAACTGTAAAATAGGCCTGCAATGTGATTCTTTGCTATGTCATATGATAATTTATTAGCAATTTAGCATGTATGTTGGTGGCTATGTATAACATAGGTTTGAAGTAATACGGCTGTTAGCTACATGAATGACGCTGTTTTTCTATAGCAGCTGTCTCAGACTTTGTGACTTACAAATACTGATGTCCGTCTACAGTATATTACATCTTATGTCTTCAATGATTTCAGGAGCAACAAGCGGTATTGGAGTAGAAACAGCACGTACACTTGCCATCTGTGGTGCTCATGTTGTTATGGCCGTGAGGAATGTGGGTGCTGGAAAAAATCTCAAAGAGAAATTACTTGAAGAAATACCTACTGCTAAAATTGATGTTATGGAATTGGATCTGAGCTCATTAGCGTCAGTAAGGAAGTTTACATCTGAATTCAAGTCTTTGGGTTTGTCGCTCAATATTCTCATGTGAGGAAACTGAACTGAACACTTTTAGATCCTTAAATTGCATAATCAATGATTTTGTTTAACCTGCTAAAGATCAATTTAATTGGAGAACTATAGTCTAAGTGGTATTTTATGCTATCATACAGATTAGTGCTTAATGATGATGTATCTTTTGAAGTAACAATGCAGGGATTATGGCTACCCCATTTCAGTTGTCTAAAGAGAACATAGAACTTCAGTTTGCAACCAATCATTTAGGTGGGCAATCTCTCACTCTTTTCTTTCCCCTTCCTCTCCTCTTCTCCTCCCTCTCCACCTTTAGGCCATAAATACCTTCCATATCTTTCTCATGTGTATCTGATAAAAAGAATTGCTTGGATAATTCCAAAGTGCTTAATTACACTTTGATGCACTTGATACTGCGTATATATACATGTAGTAATCACTGTCTCCCTTATCTTTTAGGACATTTCCATTTGACGGATCTGCTATTGGATGTCATGAAAAAGACGGCCCGTGAATGCAACAGAGAAGGAAGGATTGTCAATGTTTCTTCAGAGGCCCATCGTTTTCCTTATAATGAAGGAATTCGCTTCGACAGAATAAACGATGAGTCAGGGTGATCGTCCACTCTTTTTAGTTGAGCTTTCTTCCTTACTGCCAAATCGGTCACATTTTTCTTAGGTCAAGTAGATTTTTAGATATAATCCAAGTTATTATCTCATATCTACCTGCCAAATGCAAAAGCCTTGTGATATAACTTTTGGAATTGGTATGATATGTTGTCTTCTCACTTCAAAGCTGCTAATATTGCAGGTACAGCAGCTTGCAGGCTTATGGACAGTCAAAGCTTGCCAACATTTTGCATGCAAATGAGCTTGCAAGGCGATTAAAGGTACTACTTGTGGTCACTCATAATGAAAGAGAAAGTATTTGCCGAAGTTGGCTCCTAATAGCGGTTGTGCATTATATTTTTCCTTTCATTAGTACCACACAAGTGTCTTTATCCAAACCAGATCCAGCGCTCCTGTGTCAATGAGTTCGTTTCTCTCTCTATTCATACAGGAAGAGGGAGTTAAAATAACTGCAAATTCACTTCATCCAGGATCCATCACAACCAATCTTCTGCGTCACCACGGGATCATCAATGGTAAGTTTCTTAGCTTTGATGTAATTTCTGCCTGGCATTACTTTTTGTTAAATCTGATCAATGAATTTTTAAATTAAAAATTGGTTTGAACGATCAAATATTATAATGGAATGTAAGCTTTGTTATTAAAATCTCGATCCAGATTCTAAAGTTTGATCCTGCGTAAAATTTTAATTCTGTAGATCCTACTGGAATGAAAATTTTACATAGTAAGATCATAATAATGATTCCATGATCCGATCTTATTATAAATTTTTAAAAAAATAATCTCACATGTTATTCTTTCTCTAATTAGATCTTGTTTAGATGTTACTAAAAATCTCAAGGGATTGAACTGCTATCACCCTTTGGAAATGATTAAAATCATTATTAGTGTATAACTTTTTAAGTTTAACCACGACTATTTTACCATAGTGCAACTTAGGCTCCGTTTGTTTTAATGGAAAACAATTTTCATGGAGAATCACTTTTCAAGGAAAACAATTTTCATGGAGAACCACTTTTCAAAGAAAACAATATTCAATGGAAAATATGATTTTAGAGAAAAGTTTTCCTTTTTTTGTTTGATTAAGGAAAACTTTGGGAGAAAAGGTAGATGAAGTAAAAGAAAAGGAAAGATGGGAGGAGAGAATAAAGAGAAGTAAGGAGTATAGAGGAAAATGTGGCATACTTTCTTTGCAAAATGAAATTGGTTTTCCTTTTCTAAGAACATTTTCCACCTTTAAGAAAATTATTTTTCACCCTTGCCAAAACAAACAAAGGAAAATGAAAAGATGGAGGAAACCTTTTCCCCCATGGTGTATCCTATGGTACAAACTTTGTCTTAGATATATAAAAGGAGCAGTCATGACCTTTTTAATATAGGAAAATTTGTCAGGAATAAGTCAACCTTTGCGTTGACCGCTTTTAACAAGTCTACCTTCATTTATTCCACTAACAAGTAAACCTTGTAACCATTTTTGCTTTTAACAAGTTTTTTAACCCGAGACCTGATAAACCTGTAAACCCACATTCTAATTCCCCCACTTCCCTTTGACTTCTTGACTTTTGAAGAAAAGTTCAAATTCAGCAGTAGTTTCAGTCCATTACCCCATGCATACACCATACCACCACCCTCACTAGCACTCTACCACAAACACCAACACCCACACCTACACCACCACCTTCACTGGCACTCTACCACCATCACCCACACCAAAATCAGTCCATCACCCCCACACCTACTACAGCAACAGAAATCCATCCCCACAACCGAAATTGTTGGGTTAATGCAAGAAGTAAGTTGTGCTAAATTTAGATCACCCCACAACCCAATTCAACCCCTCAAAATAAAACCCAATTCCAGAATTAATTCAACCTCTCAAGATAAATCCCAATTTCAGAAAATAAATTATGGGTTTTATGTTTGTGGAGCTTCGGATTTATGTACTTTATGTGGGTTAAATGTCGTGGTGTGAAGATCAATAACTCTGATCTTGAAAGCTTGGAAAAAACATTCATTGTGTTAATCAATGCTTCATGTTATGTTAGCAGATAATTGTTTACGTTTTCTAGAATCAATAGAATATAGAAAGAAGTGTTTAATTTATTAAAAAGAACAAAAGGTGTGTTCTTAGAGTTTATATTGTAAATCAGGAAGTAGGTTATTGTTTTTTCAGCTTATTTATGTAGTTTTGGTTAGTTTGAAGCTCATATCAAGTGTTTGAGTATTTGCGGCAGAGAGAGGAAAAAGGCATGAGGAAAAATGGGGTGGTAGTATTAAATTGTGGGTTGTTGAAGAACTTAACTGGGTGTTTGTGAAGTAGAGTTGTAAGGATTTATTTATGATGGCAGATGGTGTTGCAGCAAGGAAAGAGGAGGAGAGAGAAGAAGGAGGAGGGTGGTGGTGGGCTGGTGGTAGTGCGTGCGGAGGGGAAGGAGGAGGAGAGAAGATAGAAGAGATAAGAGGGTTGTGATAAAAAAAATTAAAAAAGACTTTATTCTAAACCAATAAAGATGAACCACGTGGGCAATGTTTAATAAAAGAGTGACATGTGTCATTGTAACCCGTTAAACAGGTTATTAAGAGGTATAAGCCGGTAAAAACTTGTTAAAAGCAAAAGTGGTTACAAGGTTTACTTGTTAGTGGAATAAATGAAGGTAGACTTGTTAAAAGCGGTCAACGCAAAGGTTGACTTATTCCTGACAAATTTTCCTTTAATATATTATAAACTAAGCTTGTTATGACATATAAAACTCTTATTAGTACTAGGATTATAGGAAACCTATTACAACTAAAAAGTCCAAAGGTAAATTAAATAATCTTGAAAACAAGTATGATCCCTTATATACATATACACAAAATTGAAGCTCACTAGTAAACCCCACAAGGGGTATGGTAAAATCTACGGTCCTAAATATTAGTACAATAAAATAAGCGATTAAGGTTATTGATTCAAGTAAGACATGAAACGAAGTTAGACCATTATAGCTATGGATTCATATGACATAACATCATCAGCGTCAAGCATAAGAAACTTTTTCTGGAGCATGTAGTCCTAAGTCGTGAAACATTAGCCACTTGTTCATACAAAGACAATAATATGTAGTTCATATGTTGAATCAAAATATTTATATTCATTCTCTCAAAAAATTATTATATTTCACTAATTATTGATCGAAATTTGCCATGTAAGTAAAGAAGTAGGTAATATTGAAATAAAGTCTTTATTGGCTTCTTCAATTACATAGACCCCTGTAATAGACTGACATAGCTAACTCAAAATATTAGACTGTAAATGGCTATTTTTTACTGATTGAAAAGGAAATACATAAAATGAAATGGATAATCAAGCATTCGAGTGGCTTGAACACTCCCAATCAATCATTCGAGAGGCTTGTCTCTCCCAAAGAACCCTAAGAGTTCCACAAAAGACACTTTTTAATTTTCAACATAACATTTCACTTCCTAATCTCCCCTCTTTTATAGGTAAACTAACTTACTAACTCATTCCTCAAGACACTACTTAATTGCATTTCCTAAAATACCCCTCCTTCTAGATCGATTCATTACAATACAGTTGTTATAGACCGGAAATGATGGACAACGTAGATGATAATATAAGGAAGGAAATGATGATTTTAATGGTGATATAAGAACTAGAAATGGAACTTGGATTGATAGGATGGATATATTTACATAAACCCTAAGAATAATACAAGCTAAGTACTACACTACAAAAGATCCATTCTCTCATTAATTTTCAGGATGACTACACTCTCTCTACTTAGCTCTATTTATAGATAAGTTAACCCTAGAAACCTCTGATCCTTAATTTATTATAAACTACCTAAAATACCCTTATCCTAGTAATATCCATTCATTACACTACTGGCCCTTAAAATTCCACCTTGTCCTCAAGGTGGGAAGTAATTAGCACTTAATTCCAGACCTAGCGAGCAATGAAAAGTGATGTTGATGTTGTTAAAGTTGATGCCTGTCTTTCATTGTCGTTCCA